>APFE031180511.1:2021-21180 GCA_000404065.3 Pinus taeda | reverse complement strand
ATGTGAGGACATTGATTTTGTATGCAGATTGTTGTCTTAGTTGTCTCAACCCACAGAAACTTTGGTAGATCTTGATCGTGTATCATTGATTTTACACTTTCTTCAATGGATCTATTCTTTCTTTCCACAACTCCATTTTTTCAGGATTGTATGAACTATGAGCTCCCTCTTAATCCCAGATTCCTTACAGAAAGTTATGATATATTTGGATGTATATTCTCCTCCATTATCAGATCTTAGTATCTTGATCCTTCTTTCTATAAGGTTCTCCACTTCGTCTTTGAATTCTTAACATTTAGTAAATACTTCATCCTTGGTTTTCATTAAGTAAACCCAGGTCTTTCTTGAGTGATAATCTATGAATGTGACATAGTAAAGATGTCCTCCAAGTGATTTTGGAGTCATAGGACCACATACATTAGAGTGAATGAGATCTAAGATTTCTTTCAACCATGAAGCACTGTTTCCAAATGGTCTCTTGGTATTTTTTCCTAATGCACATCCTTTGTAGACACCTTCATGATCCCCCTTTAGATTTGGTATTCCATCTAATATGGAATTTAGGGTTGAAAAAATTTTGAAATGTAAATGACCAAACCTTCTATGCCAAAGTTCACATGGACTAATCTCAGTGTGAACTAGGGCGTGATTTACGAGAGATGTTAATATGTAGAACATTCCTTCTCAGATACCAATCAATTTTAATTGTTCTATGCTTGAGTCTTTTTCCCATACAAATAATTTTCCATCAATGAAGGCTACTCTATCTCCTTTATCTTCTAAGCTTGAAATACAAAGTATATTTTTATGCAAACCTAGAACAAACAAAATATTGTTGAGGTGGATGTTGCTTCCATATTCTAGATTTATGCATGATGATCCACTGCCTTTGACAGGATAACTCGTGTTGTCTCTAAGTTCCACAGAATATGTAGATTTTCCTTATGATAATCTTTTCAATTAGTGGGAGTGACCAGTCATGTGCCTTGATGCACCACTATCAATTACCCATATGTCTTCATCTTGGAATGTCCCAGAGAGAGCATAGAAGAGTCCTTCATCCTTTTCTATGAGTGATTCCTTTTTTGAAGAGAATGTGAGACTCCATACCTCTTTTATGCCTTTCTTGAGATGGCTTGCAATTCTTTTGATGACCTTCTTCATTGTAGAGGAGATCTTCATAATTCCCTTAGAGAACCAAAGCTCTGATTCCATGTTTAGAAATCAAACGGGCAATGTATATGTTAATTCTCTTAATTTGATAATTTCTTGTGTTTTCTTTTTACTTGTAAGATTTGATCTTTCTTATTCCAATGTGAAATACATCAAACAATTACCAAAATAGCAAGAACAATGACACAGTATGTAGATTACAAGCCAGGGCCAAAACCCCTTCTCTTGAGGGGAAAACCAAAAAAAATCTCTTCTTATCTTCTAGATCTTTCAATTGATGAATACCATGACCTAGACTTTGACAAATACCCTCCAATATCAGGTCTTCCTTGGCCTCCTACTGAAATATCTTTGACCTCCCAATAGATCTAAAATTATTCTCCTCAAAAACTACTGCTTCTTCTCTAGGAGACTTCGATCTCCCTTTAATATCTCTTCCCTTGACCTTGCTTGCCTTGATTTGAGTCCTAGGGCTAGTATGAAACCTTAAGAGACCTTCACTTGCCTTCTTGCTCTTCTTTCTTCCAAAATCGAACCTTAGACTTGTCCAGTGCAAAAACCCTAACTTCACACATCTAGAGGAATGTAGAAAGACCCAAAAACATTGAATTTCCTTGTCCTTCTCTTCTTCACACTTCCTTCTTCGAGCTTCTATTGCTTTTTTCTTCACATAATAGATGAGTGAATGAATGATCTAAATGGAGGACAAGTTCTTCTTATATATAGGCTTCCTTAAAGGGTGGACGTGACTCTTCATGTAGGGCGACTTGACAGCTTATGTAGGTCGACTTGATCTTGGAGGTATTTTGACATTTTCAAGACAATTTTTTTTATTTTTATTTTTACAGTTTACAATGTGCCCATATGGTCTTCCATATATGAAAATGACTCTTATACCTAGGAAAAATCCTAGAAGCTCAATGGGCACTTGACCTATAAAATAAAAGAACTTGAGCATGAAGCCCATGCTTCAATAATAATAATATTTTTTTTTTTTCATTTTATATATACAAGAATACATTTCATACTAATGAATACTGAACCTAGTTACACATTTTTCAACATGGCTAGCCCCTTTTCCATGAATAATGGGGGCTAACATGGTATCCTCTTGAATTATGGTGGTGAAAATAGGAAGGTCAACTTCAGTGGCATAACGTTCACATATAGAATCCTTAGAGTTGATTCCTCCACTTTTTCCACTATGAAAGACCTCCCCATTTTTGGAGGCATTTGGTCCCCAAAAGCTTCTACTAAATGAGGTGATGAAAATTTTCCTCCACCTTCTCTCTATTGTACCATTTAGCTTTGCTTGAAAGTTCTCCTTTCAACCTAATCTTCCAAAGGTCATGTTGTGCATGTCTTGTAGTTCTAAACCTCTTCTACAAAATTGTATCTTCTGTCAACTCTACCTAAGCATCTAGAGCGTGTTAGAGTCCTATAATATAGTGATCAAAGTATGTTTATCTAGCTATTTATCCTGAGGGGTGTTATAACTTATTTTTTACTTTAGTTGTTTTTATCTTTTTGAAAGAAAAGAAAAAATAAGAAAAGAAAGAAAGAAAGAAAAAGAGGAAAAGAATAAAAAAAAGAGGACAAAATAAAATATATGGAAAAATTAAAAAAATAAATGTCCCAAAAGAAAGCGTGCTAATTTAAATGCCACACCAAACCTTTGTATTTATTTTAATCCTTTTATTATTAGAGGATTATTGTTTAATTTGTAAATAAACCAATGATTGGTTGGTTTTTCCTATTCAATAAAGTGATCACATGAATAAATGGATAAGATTGTCCCCACCCAAATCAACAACAGAGGACAATTTAAAGACCCCCCCGTACTTTCAAACGTTAACCAGGGGGGGTCCAAAAAGTGGCGTTTTGGAAACCACCAAACCATATGTGGCAGCCCCACGATGTGTTTGAGGCCCCTTGCTCTGAAACAACTTACTCCCCCTTCCCCCCCCCCCCCCCCCCCTCCCCCCCCCCCCCCCCCCCCCCCAAAAAAAAAAAACAACTTTCCCTTTCTTGCTCCCGCTCCCACTCCATTCACCTCCCACCACTTGTCATTCTCCCCTCTGAACCCACCACATAACCGTTTAAATCATTTAATTTCCCCACCAACATCCATATGGCCGTTTGAAATTTAATGCTTCTCGCCAACGTCTAATTCCCCTGATGAGATGCATAAAAAACGATTATTTTTCCCGTTTAATCATTTTCCCTCCCATTTAAAAATCTACACAGACCCTGCACACACTCCTTTCACTATTCCATTTCTTATCAATGTAGGTTCAATCCTGAAATTCACAAGCACGCCATCGTCCTCTTACACCAGCAAACGTTGTAATTCGTTAATCTGATTCTCTAGCTTCTAATTTGCAGTCAAAAATGTCATCCCACAAAGGCAAAACAAAGTTAGTTGTAGAAAGCCTTACATTTCCCCCTGTTGTAAACATTGATGAACTTCCCCTGGTCGACACACAGTAAAAGATATCAGAGACCTAGTGTGAGTTCGATTTGTATGAACTCTACAACTAGGCAAACCAAAAGTTCTTAGATGTCAGCAATGAATTGAGCATTTGGGAATCATTTTGACCTGAATTCATTTTTCCCCAAACTCATATTTTTCCATAATTTGTTACATGGTGTCATCTTAGATATCTCCCTAGCCAGAGGGTTGTAATTACCCAAAACAACGAAACTCTATTTGCAATTACACCTAAAGTTATTTGTCAAGCACTCCAGATTGATCCCCAAGCTCTGTTGTATCCTTTTTCCATTGATTCACTCATGGAGATATATTAGAAACTCAATTTCCCTCAACAAGCCCATATTTTTGAGTGTTTTTTTTCTTGAGAATTCTGAGTTACCTAGAACTAATCCCCCATATTATACTTCTATCTTTCCTAAAATGTCAAGGTAGGTTGTTTATATGGTCTCTTTCTTATTAGGTTATCCTACAAATCAATGGGTAGATGAAGTAGCATTTGGATTTTTGTTAGTGTTCTCTATTGGTCAGAAGCCCTCAGTTATTTTCAATTATTGTCAGTTTCTGTCAGATGTTATTCGTGATCAATTTTTGAAGGTTTTGCTAAAGTTGCATTCAAACACCAGTCAGTTCTTGTATATTTGTTGTTATTTCATCAAGAAGACATATTCAAGTTTCAATTACAGAAGTGGGATGCACAAGGAAGACCATTGTCAATCATTCACTAGACTTTTTTGGTGAGGAAGAATTCCGAATAACACTCCTTTAGTAATTTTGTAGATTAGTACTTGCATGTGTCCTTATGTCTTCTTAGCAGTGATGTTATACCAAGGATTTCAACAGAAATCAAGAGAGTTTTACATATTATTTGAGCAAGCCAAGGTTGGAGACTGGTATATTTACCAAAACTGTACATAAATTAGGATATATGGATGTGAAATCCCTCCTTACAGGTTTCCAGTTTTTGTGCCAATAAGAATCTTTTCCTTAGAATACATTAGGCAAATGATGAATATGGATGACTTACATTTTGTATCCAGAAAGCAGAAGGCACAGTTTAAGCTAAAGGAAAATATTGGCTCTTTCATCATCAATACCAGAGCAACAACTAAGGAGGCAAATGTTTTACTAAAGAAAATGAAATTCAAATTGAGTTTCACATGGAATTATGATCCTTAGGGATAATTTCAAAATTAGGAGTGGAATAGAGGACCATGCATTATGTACATATGCCTAGACTAGAAATAGATAAATATACGAACTAGGAGGAATGGATAGAGAATACACTACAGGAGGTTGAAGAACAAATTGTGAGTTAGACATCCCTACAAACTCCTATCTCAAAAGAAAAAAGAAACTAAAAGGTCAAGGGAAAGTATGTCTCCTACAAACTTAGAATCTAAAGTTGCATACTTTTTAGTCTTTAAGATAAGAAAGAAAACAAACGCTCAGGAGGAATCCTCAGAAGAAAAAGGCTCACAGGATAAAACTACTATTGTTTTAACAGGTTTTCCCACTACTTCTTTTGCAAATATTGAAGAAACAACAGAATCCCTTGAGGCTTCTTCTCCTTAGATTGAAACACAACTAAATATTTTTTCTAGGTACAAAGAGATTAAGAGGAAAAATGAAGCATTGAAGACCACAACTTACTCATATTTCTGGAATAAGACTTCTACTACCCAGCATAGACTGTTGTCTGCTCTTGACACAGAGAGGGGGCAGTTCCAATTAGCTTTCTTGGAACCTACAGTTCCAGTCCCTAAAAGTGCAGAAGATTACAAAGAATTTATCCTTGCTTTTGACATTAAGAAGATTCATGTAATTGGTCAGATTGACTTGCATAAACAGGCTGGTGAGATGATATACTCAATATTAAAAAGTTCAGCCATGGAAACCTCTAAAACGCAAGCCTCTCTGAATAATATTCATTCACAACTGAAGATGGAAAGAATGTCATCCTTGGTCAAAGACACTAAAATTAAAGCTCTTGAAGATTTGGTGATTAAGCTAGGATATGATCCTAGTGACATTAAAGTAGCTGAGGAAATGATTAAAAAAAATGTTGATATTCAACCCTTGAGAAAGTAGCACAAACTTCTAGCTGTAGAGCACTAACAGGCCAAAGAAATTACTCAACTCGAAGTAGAGAAAGAAAATTTATTCAAGTTGACAGTTGAGAAAAAAGTTCAAATTCAGAAGATGGAGACAAATATGGAGATACTTTTGAAAGAAAATGAGCAGTTAGCAGCCATAGGTACATCAACACAACAAACAATGAAAACAACTTCAACAAAAAGAACAGAGTCAACCACTGCAACCTCCTCTAAAGAATTAGTGAAATGTCTAGGAGATTTATCATTGACCAACCAAGAAAATGAAAGATTGTTAACAACATTGAAAAGAATGGAAGAGAATAAAATTAAAACTAACAATGCATATTTAGCAGAAGTGCGGAAAAAATTCAAGCTCACTCAACAACTTGAAAAGTATGAAGACCAATCATTAATAGTACAAATATTGGCAGAAGCTAAGAAAAACATATGGTATAATGTTAATGCCAATATCACAAAGCTATGATCATGCTTTCAAATTATATTTGAGCAAGAAGAGTTGGTACAAAACGTTAAGACATCAATTGAATAAACAAAAGTTGAGATCGAACATAGACCAACAGAGGCACACATAATCATCAAGGTGTTAAACTAAAAAACCAAGGATGAGCTCGAAGAACTACAAATTCAGGACATAACAAACATGGTCATGGAGATAAAAAGATTTCTAACAAAGAAAAATCATATGGTATAGCTAGAAAACAAGTGTATAGAGTTAAAACTACAGGTAAGAATATTCAACAAGAAATTCAATCTATTGCAGGAGAAATGGCTTCCACCTTTGAGACCTTCTAATGGCAAATTGATTCCACTGGAAACTTACCTGGACCAGTTGTGCAACATAGCTACAGATAGATCTAAATTTTCGAAAGTAAGAGGGATAATAAGTTGACATGCTTTCATTGAAGTTTTATAATATGACTTGTTTATCCAGCATGAAATTCATCACATGTTTCTTAATAAACCAGCTTTTGAAACATATACAAAGGTGGATGAAAGATTTAGAAACATGGTAAACTTTCCCATTCCGATTAAAGATAGATGGGATAAAATATTGGAGCTCATTGAGTAAATCAAGCAGAATTTTAGTGACCAGTGACAAAAAAAGGGAAACTAAATCCTAAATATCAGGAGTAGTCAATAAAAGAGAAAAAATATAGCTACATTCATCAACAACAATCCTTGAAGTGTGTGCAAAACATCTAAATCAGTCCATAATTTCTACTATTTAGTTATTTTTTTGAAATATCTACATCATTTTAGTAGATATTATTTTTGTAATAAATTTTATTTCAAGTCTAAATATTTTTTAGATAGACTCTATAAATATTTTGTAGAAGAAAGTAGAAAGGGTTGATTGTGGAGAAAAGAGAAGATCCTTATTTTGATTGTAAACTGTGGAATTTTGTTTGAAGTAATTAATTCAAAAATGCAGAGGAAATTTTGTTTCAGGATTCTTGTGTCAGATAAATGGTGATATTTATATCTTTGTAAACTTGTCTTTCTTTCAAGTTTTCACATGAATGCTCTTTCTTGACTGTTTACAAGAATATTATGAGTATAATTTACTCACAGTACTCTGCTCTGCCTTGTTAAGCAATCTAAATGTTTTCCTTTTTAAAATTAAACATAAAATTCATCTTTGTATGTTTTATATTTAATTGATCCTCACTCTTATTCATATGATCCATACCAAAAATATTTTGTAATATCCAAGAGTTTTCATACCTCACCCTATTTCAGAAACTTTGTTTATTTGTGATTGATTACTGAACATTATTATGACTCCATTCCCAATGGACCCCTCCTTCATCCTGCAACCACAATTTTAAAACCTATCTTTTGATCTTTATAGCTAGCATAAAACCTAAGACAGTAATTGAAAATTCATATAGAGAGAGCCCTCTCTAAGAATGGAAGGGCTAGATCCCAACTTTCAAGTGGTTTGTGGTTACCTCTACAGTTTCCTCTTCAACCTAGGAAAACTATGGAATGATAACATTCTAGCGACCGTACTGGGGAAATCGAAAGCTAAATTTTCACTGGGAAACATTGATTTCAAAGGCTTAAACCTATTTCCTATGGGTGACAGTGAGGTAGAAATCATTAGGCTGAATTTTTCACCCAAAAGTTGTGTTTAAAACTAGCTGTGACAAGTTTCCTTGGAAATTTGGCTCCTAGAAAGATCCACACAAGATCACATCTAGATCTTGATCCTCCTAAAGTTGTGAGTGATCCTAAGAAGCTGATTAGGAAAAAGAAGTTTGAAGAAGGTCAAGCAAGTAATAGTCCTATCTAGAGATCTCAAACTCTACTTGAAAGTAGTATAACCATTAAGGACATTAGATTTGATCTACATTTTGAACACAACCTTTTTAGATCTAGATCTGAATTTTTGTTGTTGTCTAAAATATTCCTTGATGAATATAAATTAATACAACTTATCCTTGCACAAAAAATTGATATTTCAAAGTCTTATAGAGATATTCTACAACAATTCTAAAAACTTGAGGATTTAGTTCATCAATTGAATAAGGTAGCAGGAAAATCATCCACATTTCAACGAACTGCTACTACATATTTTGTTCCTTTAGTTACTATTCCTTTGATATCTTCTCATAGATATGCTCTTGTTACTTCTGTTGTATATATTCCTCCCTTTACAACCACTCAGCAGATTGTAGTTTCCTCATCTTTGCCACCTTCATCATCAAGCCCTGTAGTGAGTACATCCAATTCTTAGACCATAATCATGGTAGCTCGATATGCCCCACTAGTTTTTCCAGCGCCTTTGAATTTCATGTCAGAGAACTATGGACAACGCATACTTAAATTTGATGGTACTGGGATAATTACATCACAACAGCACATAGATAAAATGAATGATTTTACAGACCTTGAAGAGGTAGATGATGATGATGTGAAATTGATCCTTTTTTCTCAAAGCCTAGCAGGGGAAGTTAGGAAGTGGTACAGAGGGTTGGCAGCAGGCATTATTGCTAATTTACAACAATTTCTTCAAGTTTTCCTTTCTCGGTGGGAGGTAAAGAATAATCCACTTCAAATGTCTACAGAATATGAAAGTTTGAGAAGAGCTCTGAGTGAATCAATTCAAAACTACAAAAATAGATTCAAAAATACTTATAGCTCTATTCCAACAGAAATAAAGTCTCCACCGAGTTTGGATTTACTTCATTGTCCCGATAGATTTTATGTTGACATGTCCTACTAACTAAGAGAAAGAAGTCCAACTACTTTGGAAGACATGCAGAAGATTTCAGTAAATGTAGAAGAAAACTTACTAGCAAAAAAAGCTAAGTTAAAGTCTGAGAAGAGGGTAGCTATCAAGGGGGAGAATTCAACATCATCAAATGTTAAGTTAGATACTTTGGTTAAAACCATGGAGAAAATGATGGAGAAAATGACTTTGACGGATGGCGTTGCTGCAATAGAGCCTCAAGGAGGTCCTCAAATTGGAAATCCAAACTTTAGAAGACAACAGATCCAAGTCAAACAAGGAGACCAAAGAAATCCAGCAGACCAACAACAAATCAGACCTGCTTTCTAGCAGAATTATGTAGAAGAAGAACAAGAAGTAGCATAAGAGCAAGAAGAGGATCAGATTAATCTTTTTGGGGAGGGGGAAGTAGGCAACATTTTCTTAACAAAGGAAGAACAATATTTATTCTTGCAATCACAGCAAGATGTTATGCCCACAAAATCAAAATACTATAAGAAGGGTTTTCAGAATGCCATTATGGAGGTTCACAAGAAATATAATTTGAGAAATAAGAAAATTGTACCAAATACTCCCAAGAAAATCTAGAGTGATACACCTTCTACATGTCAAACAAAGCTTGAACCTCCCAAGGAATCTCCTCAAAAGCAGGATACAATTGTTAAGGAGGTAGAAAAATCTCAATCATATTTTAATGTCGATAATGAAATATCAAAAATTAAAAATTTTGTCCCATTATTTGAATTAATGAAAAAGATGCATATAAAGGTCAAATTTTGAAGGCATCGAAGGTTGAGGAAGTATCAGATGCAGTAAATTTAAGTGATGATCACCCAGAGTTACTTTTTGGTCTGGAGGTTGAGGAAGAAAGCTCTCAGAAAGTTAATGTGCCAACATTTTATATCATTCTTAATATTCATTATTTTATTTTGCATAATGCCATGTTAGATTCGAGTGCTTCACATAACTTAATGCCTAAGGTGATCATGGAAAAGTTTGGGTTGGATATAACCAGGCAATAAAAATATTTGTTTTCTTTTGACTCCAATAAAGTGAAGTGTCTTGGTTTGATAAAGGATTTATGTGTTTCCCTCACACAAATTCCAACTAAAAGTGTGGTCATGGATGTGGTTGCGACTAACATCCACCAAAGTATGGTATGTTGTTATCTAGGTCTTTGGGTGCGAAATTGAAGGGCTCACTGCAAATGGACATGCCATATGCCACTATCTCGGTATTTGGACAAGCAAGGAAGTTGTATAGGTAAACTCTCATGAAGTACATGGTAAGCAGTCAAGATAAACCAAATAAATATCCTGTTTATTATGTAATTCGGACATGGATTCATTTATACTGTATTATGATATATGTTTGGAGGATGAGGTTCAAATCATGGACAACAAGTTAGAAAAAGAAGAAGGTGTGATGCTAGAAACTAAAACAGAAAATGAAGATGATGAAGAATGCTTATGGAATATGGGTTTTGATGGGGAAGTCAACAAGGAAGGAGATGGAGCTGGTGTATGGATCTTCGACTCAAAATCAGGTAGGTAAAAAACTTATTCCTATAAACTTACCTTTGAATGTACCAATAATGTTGTTGAATACGAGGCTTTGATTTTGGGGCTGCATCTTTTGAAAAGATTAGGAGCCTATTAGGGTCATATCATTTAGGGTTGAAGTGTCTCCTTCCTGTTATTCATTTTAAGAATATGATGTTAAATTTAGGTTATGAATAACTGGGTGTCATAGCCTAAAGGTTTACTTGTTAAAGAAGCCATTCAGTCCTTGAAGTCTTGTGGTCAAAACAAGTCTAAATGTTTGGGATATTTTTTTGCATATGAGGTTTGGTTTAGATCGTGTTGCAGGTCTTTTCACTGTAAATTTCTTGGAATCAACTTTCTAGTGGTATATCCATTTCTTCAAACTAACCTCCGGATCAAAATTTATAGCTAAATGCAAATCCTTCCTCAAATACAAAAAACAAAGGAAAAGGAATAAGTGTTGATCTCGCATCCTGCATATTGGAAGTTTTTAAAGATGAGCAGTGAAGAGCAAAGCACAACAGTGATCAGCAATTGCCAATATCACATATCAGTGATCGGAGGTTCAAGCACATTGCAGCAGTGACGACATATCATCGAGTAGCGACTAGCGATCAGTCATATCGGTGAATCGATAGTCAACGAGGGTCATTTGCATATCGCATATCGCAATTAGAAATCAACGATCATAGGTTAATCAATGTCGCTACATCAAAGAAGAACCTCTGTTTGAAAAACATCGATAGAGGAGATCTAATGAGGGGGCTAGCCCATGCTTATAAAAATCTCAAAGGACCAAGGGTTATGGGTACAACAGTGGTGACATGGATATATGTTTTATGTGTAAAATTAAAGTTGGGTGGAAAGAAGGTTAACAAAGGTTTTATAAAGTGGATAACTTTAACAAAGGAGTATATGTGTTAAAACCTTGCGCGGTCCCTCCCTCAGCCCCTCTCCATGTGGATCAAGCCACATCACTCATCAGAGATTGCAAGTTTGGGACTGTAACCAAATGCTACATTATGAAATCACTGATTATAAAGTTCCATTATCTCAAAAGGCCCAGACACATATGTGTTGTATGATTGGACCGTTTATAATGTGGAAATATTACAAAGAATCAGTCGTCGTCCCAACCAAATGGTTTAGCCCCAGAAAACTGAGCCTATGGTCACAGAACCTTAGTCACATGAAATGTTAACTTAGCACTCGGAGCTAAGGATCCTGGAGGTTGAAAATCGCAAAAATTTTAAAGGGAAGTATAATGGAAACTTGCGGGATAAGCACTTGCGACATAAGTCGATGGTTATCACCCATAGTTTTATTGCTTAAAATGCATAAAGGCTCTTAGGAAAAGGTGCTTATATCTTTTCCATAGTCATGATAACTTGCAACTCGTTTATGGTTTTAACTGTTCAGAATGAGGCTGATAAAGTAGAAAGGAAATTAGCCAAGGCAACCGAAAGATTTTTAGCAAGATTTTTGGCATCATAGCAGGCAGTTTTGGATTTTCCAGAGGATTACGAGCAGATGAGGATGAAGATGATTTTTTGAGTTAATGTTATTCCTGTAATTGACCTGAATCTTGTTTTTTATATTAGAACCATTATAGAACAAACCTTTGGATCCACCTAGTTGGATGAATGCAATGTATCTGGCCCTTGGCAGAAATGGTATTTAAAGGCTAAACATACAATGTAATAAAAAAGAATGGGGAATTGTTGAGAGTAGGAAGAGGCCCTATATGTAAATATTTTTAATAAAATAGCTTAGAGCACTTTTTTATCCGTTTCAGATATTCATGTGGTGTGTGTTTTCAAGTTTTTGTTTCCTTTGTGTTAATCTAATATTCATTTATGAAGCTATTATCTTGAATTCATTCCTATATGCCCAAGATAACTATGGATCTTATACATGATATAATTCTTTATTGCTCTGTCATGGTTATTCTAAATATTTGGCCATTAGTTATGTAACAAAATTCATAACCATATGCTTTGTTACATTTGACTGAATATTTTTTTGTTTCCTTCATTCTTTGTTATACTACCACTGACAATTGACTTGAAATATGTGCACCTACCTTGCCTCTGTTATCTAGATGGCACATGTATGCCCTGATGTTCTATTATCTTATACTTCAGTGGCCCTCTCTCCCAACAAATTTCATTAAATATTATATCATTTACTTTTTGAACTCAATAACTAGTCTAAAATCTATATCCTATCAGTATTTTTTATTGATACTTGATCTAGTGAGAGAGCCCTCTCCAATTTTAGGGGGACTTGACCTTAACCTACTAATGGTTTGTGGTTACCTTTGGGATTCCATTCCTGAGCTTTAAAGGATTTATGCAATGCTAACATTTTGGCATTGTTTCTGGGGAACGAAAGGTTTTATCTTCTCCAGGAAAGATCATCATGTTTCATATCTAATTGTTGATGGTGGACAATAGTCAGACATAGAAATGCTGAATCATTCACCTGGTGAATCTGACTTCAAAGGATCCAGAAGATCAAATGTTCATAGTGACTCCATTGATTAAAGGACATTAATTTTGGTTGATTGTTTTCAATATGGGTTCAAGAACAAATGCCAGGTATGCACCTATGGAGAGATATCGTATTCCTAGTTTTCCAAATCCTATGCTTCATGTTGATTGGTTAACCTATCTTCCATTATTTAAACATAAAAAAGGAGACGATGCTGCTTTACAATTGTTCAAGTTTCATTTGCATGTACGTAAGCTTGGGGTTAAGTTTCCTGGGGATTGTTTAATGAAAATGTTCATGGCAACTTTAGAAGACAAAGATAGATCTTGGTATGAAGGTTTTCCACCTACTAGTTTGTTTTCTCTTACATATTTTCACACAATCTTTTATGAGTATTTTAAGGAATTTATCCTCCCTTGCCTTCGACTGAAAAAATGTTGTACATGTTTTGAAGACTTCTTTCAATATTTGGAAAATATTTATGGTGATGAAGAGTGTATGGATGATGAAATTAAAGAAGCCCTTTGTGAATTTTCATATGTCAAGAACAAACAATAGAAGAGGTTTGTTGCCCAGATATTTATGAAGATTCCCAGTAGGTAACGATTTTTGCAACTGAAGATGAAACTGATCAGATAGAGGTTGATGAAGAAATGCAACAGGTTTGTCCTCTTGAGCCTGATCAATGTATTCAACATAATGTTAATGATCAAGAAGAGAAGAGCAATGAAAAATAAGGGGTTCTCTTAGAGCCTCTTGCACATGAATATTTTCCTCTAGTTTTAGAAAACGAAGAATTTGTTGAAGAAGAGCAGGTTGTCCCAGATCCTATGGATGTGTACATTTTTGTTGTGGATAAGGTGGTTACGTCAATTGAAGAGGGCAAGGTTGATGAACTGAGTTCTCCCATTTCTCTAGAGCGGAGTCCTCTCATAAGGATCAGTTGAATTTTGAGTTTCCACCCTTTTTCTTCTTCTGCCTGCTCACGGGAACTATGAGCAAAACTTAGTCAAGTAACCATTTGCTTGACTGGTTACATTGGAGAAAATATATCACCTAGTGTATATACTTTCAACAGGTGTGAACAATTATCATCATGGTTTGAAGCTCGAGGAGAAGGCCCTAAGACTTTGGTGATGTGCTGCCAAATTTCCTATTTCCTTTAAATTTTTCAATTATGTAAGTTATTTAGTCAATTTGCAGTCATTTGGTTAATTTTTTAGTTTTTATGTTGACTCCATTGCCCAATGGTTAGGCCACTAGTTTGCTTTTTTTCTTGGCACCTCACAGGGAGGATGTCATCCCCATTGGAGCCAATGTTAGGGTCATATAATTTAGGGTTGAAGTGTCTCCTTCCTATTATTCATTTTGAGAATTTGATGGTCAATTTAGCCTATGAATCACTGATTTCATAGCCTAAAGTTTTACTTGTCAAAGAAGCCATTTAGTCTTTGAATTCCTGTCATCAAAACAAGTCTAAATGTTTGGGAGTTTTTTGCATATGATGTCTAGTTCAGATCATGTGCAGGTATTTTCATTGTAAATTTCTTGGAAGCATCTTTCCACTGGTATATCTAGTTCTTCAAACTGACCTTTGGAACAAAATTTATAGTTGAATGCAAATCCTTCCTCAAATCTAGAAAATAAAGGAAAATGATTAAGCGTTTATCCCGCATCCTAAATATTGAAAGTTTTTAAAAGAGGAGAAGCGAAGAGAAAAGCACAAAAGTGATCAGCGATCATCGATATCGCATATCGATGATCAAAGGTTCAAGCACATCGCAATAGTGAGTAAATATCACCGATTAGTGACCAGTCATATTGGCGAATCGGTAGTCAGGCGGGGTCCTCTGCATATCACATAACACAATTGGGAACCAACGATTGGAGGTTAAGAAATGTTGCTGCATCAAAGAAGAACCTCCGATTGAAAAACGTCGATAGAGGAGCTTCGATGAGGGGGATGTCCCACGGTTATAAAAATATCAAAGGATTGAGGTCTATTGATACAATGGCAGTGGAATGGATATATGTTTTATGTGTAAAATTAAAGTTGGGCGGAAAAAAGGTTAAGAAAGGTTTTATAAAGAAGAGAAGTTTAACAAAGGAGTATATGTGTTAAAACCTTGCATGGGCCCTCCCTCATCCCTTATCCACATGGACTAGGTCACATCACTCATCGGAGATCACAACTTTTGGGATTGCAACCAAATGCTACATTGTGAAATCGTCGATTGTAAAGTTTTGATATCTCACAGGGCCCATGCGCATATGTGTTGTGGTCTTATGTGTAGTATGTTTGGACCGTTTATAATGTGATATTACAAAGAATCAGTCATCGTCCCAGCCAAAGGGTTTAGCCCCAGAAAACTGAGCCTATGGTCACAGACCCCTGGTCACGTGAAATTTTAACTTAGCATTGGGAGCTAAGGATCCCATAGTTCAAAAATCCCAGAAATTTTAAAGGGAAGTATAAAGGAAACTTGCAGGATAAGCACTTGTGACATAAGCTAATGGTTACCTCCCAAAGTTTTATTTCTTAAAATGCATAAAGGCTCTTAGGAAAAAGCTCTTATATTTTTTCCACTGTCATGATAATCTTCCATGCCTTTATGGTTTTGGCTATTCAAAAGGAGGCAGATAAAGAAGAAAGGAAATGAACCAAGGCATCCAAAAGATTTTTAGAAGGATTTTTGGCATCATAGCAGCCAGTTCGAGATTTTTTTAGTTAAGGTTGTGCCTGTAATTGACTTGAATCTTGATGTTTTTATTAGAACAATTATAAAATGCACTTTTGGATCCACTTAGTTGGATGAATGAAATGTAACTAGCCCTAGGCTGAAATGGTGTTTAAATGCAAAATATACAATGTAGGAATTTACAGGGTAAATTCCTCAGATAGAACACCAAAGGAAACCACTAAAAAATAGATCACAGATCAACACACCAGTATTCTTGACGTTGTTAAAACCGTCAAAGAGGGAAACAGTCCATGGCCTGAGCCAACGCGGCCACTTCAGGCAATTTATTAATAACAGAAAGAAAATTTGCATAAGCTTCTCTCATGAACTGTCACCTTACAAATGAGCCTCCATGCTCTTTAAATAGAGATCATGGACAAATCAGGTGTTAAGCCACAGATCAAGTGTCGGTAATATTGAGGAGAGAATGAACCATCAAATCACTTCATGTCTAGAACAGATTGTGACCGTAGGATTTTAAGTTACAAAAAGTATATAGTAAAGAAACACACTTTACCTAACTCTATACTATACCAAGTTATACTTAACTATTTCGTATGTGTCGGAATATCCTAACATCCCTCCTTAAGAACAACCTGGGATAGGATTGAAGAATGTACAGATATGACACAATAGGAGAAGGAAGGAGGCATTAGAGCCTATCCTCCCTTAGTGACAACTTCCTGAACTCCAACCATAAATCGAAGTTTAGTAAACTTCGCCTCTGTGAGAGCCTTTGTAAAGATGTTTGCAACTTGATCATCGGTTGAACAATATTGCACTTCTTCTCATTCTCATGAGTGGTTCATTGATTCTAGAGCTTCTTATCGCATATCCAAAAAAAAAACCATGTTTTCTTCTTTAAATTATTGTAACACCAAAAATATATATGTTGGTGATGATAGATCTCTTAGTGTTGTAGGGATTGGAACTATTCATCTAGAAAATGGTCAATTTAATGATGTATTATGTGTTCCAACCTTTATCCTGCAACCTTCTATTTGTATATCAGATAACTCATTTAGGTGAATGTAAAATAGTTGAATTTTCACCTCATGATGTTGTAATTAAGGACCTAAGAGATCCTAGACAGATTTTAGCTACTGCCATTGTTGATGATTCTACAAGTTTTTATAAGTTTAACAACTTTGGCATGAGCGATTTTGTCACTTAAACTATCGCTCCTTTCAAAATACATGTAAAGAAAATATGGTGACATGTCTTCCTATGGTATCTTGCAGAGATGGTGTTTTTTTTCAGATGTGTACTCACAAAACATCATCGGGGTAGTTTTGAAAAACGTGCCTCCTGGCACTCCTCAGTCCCTTTACAACTTATTCATAGTGATTTATGTGGTCCACTTCTAGTTGTTTAATTCTCTGTCGACAAATATTTCTTAACTTTCATTGATGATTTCTCTAGACGCACTTGGATATACTTCTTACAACTCAAAAGTGAAGTATTTAACATGTTCGTAGCCTTTAAGGCCTTTGTTAAGAAACAATCTGGACATCAAATTCTTAAGCTAAGATCTGATAATGGTGAAGAATATGTTAACAACAAATTCATCAACTTTTGCACTAAGCATGCAATTCAAATGCAACATATTGTTCCATATACTCCACAACAATGTGGTGTAGCTGAAAGGAAGAATCGCACCTTGAAGGAAATGACTAATTGTATGCTTCAATCTAAAGGACTTAGTCTTAATTTTTGGGCAAAAGAAATTAACTATGAAAATTACATAGTAAATCACACTCCTACTAAGGTTTTAAAGAATATCACTCCAGAAGAAGCATGGAGGTCAATTAAACCAGATGTAAGTCACTTTCGCGATTTTGGAAGTGAAGCATGGGCCCATATTCCCGATGATAAACATAAAGCCTTAGATCCTAAGAGTGAAAAATGTATTTTTGTTGGATATTTTGAAGATGTCAAAGGATATAGACTTCTTTCAACTAAATCCAAAAATGTTATCATTAGAAGAGATGTAAAGTTTGTTGAAAATATATCAGCCTATGAGCCTAGTTTGGCAGATGTGCCACCTCTCTCTATCCCTTCTACGTCTGAAAATATTGTTGAGTATGGAGCATGATTGTTTAGAGGTCTTTGTTTTAGCCGAATGTATACCCCAGGAAGTTTGTACACCCCTCCATGCGGGGGGGTGCGGGGGGGCTGATCCCCCCCGGCTGGGGGGTCCAGGGACCAGTGGTCCCCCGGGGGGGTTTTGGGGGCAGCGCCCCCGAAGCTAAAAATAGATGTAAAATTGCCTTGTAAAAGTATAGTAATTTCTAGTCAATCTGGTTCGTTCATTAGGCAGATGATCTGACGGTAGAACTTATGTTTAGTTTAGGGTTTTTTGCCCTAGAAGGCAACCCCTCTCTTTGTATGAGGGCATTGTATTTGAGGCTGTGTAATAGATGTGTATTCTCTGAGCAAGAAGCAGAGAGGTGAGACTGTGAGAGAAAACAGAAGATATTATAGCGGGTCTGTTGTAGGCTGTCTCTCTTCATTTTGCTGGATAATAGAAAGGAAGGACTGATTGTTCGAAGTGGACGTAGCCCAAACTGGGTGAACCACATATATCTGTGTCTCTCTTGTTTTATGTGTTTTCTGTGTTTATATTTCTACAATACTTTATGTGTTCCATTGCTCCGTAATATATAATTTTCTAACAACTAGCATCAGAGTTGAAGGTCTATTTGGCTGATAAACTCGCAGGAAAGAAGGGTTCCTTATTCGAGTGGGAGCAATGGTGAAAGATGGTAAGTTTAGGGTCGAGAAATTTAACGGCCAAAGCTTCTTGCTATGGAAGATGCAGATGGAAGATTATCTGTATCAGAAAGATCTATACCTACCATTTGGCAGAAAAACAAAGATGCCGATGGGTATGACAGATGAAGAATGGAACCTTCTCGATAGAAAGGCACTCGAAACAGTACGGTTGTGCCTCACAGCATCGGTCGCCTTCAACATTTCAAAGGAAACAACGACAAAGGGTTTGATTAAGGCGTTGGAGAAACTATATGAAAAACCCTCGGCCTCAAACAATTTATTTCTTATGAAAAAGTTATTTAATATGAAGATGTCGGAAGGTGGATCTGTTGCAGACCATTTAAATGATTTTAATACTGTTACAAGTCAGTTATGTTCTGTGGGGGTAAACTTTGATGATGAAGTTAGAGCTCTGTTATTCTTGTGCTCATTACCAGAAAGTTGGAATGGTTTGGTAATGGCCATTAGTAACTCCATTTCTGGATCTAGTACTTTAAAGTTTGATGATGTTGTCGGTGCTATCCTTAGCGAGGAAATGCGACGGAAAAGCTTCGGTGAGACATCGGGAAATGCTTTGAGTGCAGAGTCTA
>APFE031180507.1:0-51010 GCA_000404065.3 Pinus taeda | reverse complement strand
TTGATATGTTATTTAATGCATTAATATACTCCATCACTTAATGGTGTAAGTATATCCACTAGTGTTCACTAGACATTTCCAGTGATCTTATCACATACTAAGAAAATACTATTTGTGTTTGTGGGCCCCAGATAAGCATTTTGGATATAGAAGCAATCAAGTAGCGCAAATCAACAGAATTTGTGGACACCCATTACAATATGGGTGTACAAATCAAAGGGATGGTTGAAGCTTGAGAATATACATATGCTAATTGGTGTTTATACATCCTTCCATTGCATTGTATTCATAAACCTTTAATGCCTTACTTACACCTTTGTAGTTTGGTACTGTAATTGACCTTATGCTAAAGTATAGCATTAGAGAGGTTTTAATTATACCCTGCTGTTAGAAATAAGTCTGAAAATGCAATATCCATGGTTGTGTCAACTGCATTTCAGTAGCATCTAATGATATGTGGCTAATATGCTCATCTGTATCTTATAATAAAGTAATGAGAAAGCATCAACAAGAATTAGCTCTAGAAGCATTATGGTATGGCTGAGTTTGTAATGACATTATCAAGCATTTTCCCATGGAATTTTCATAGGAGACACAATGGGTAAGCCATCATTCCTATAGGCACATGTGGAAGGAAGTCAACCCTTATCAGATTCATGTCTCCTGTTTCTTTAGTGCTAGTTATTGCATACTTATTTCCTCTAGGGGTAATCTAGTTGTTGTGACTATTTGGTAGCATAAAGGGCATGGATAGTAACTATATTACTTTAGAACCCTCTCACCTTTTTATAGGCAAGATTTTGCAGAAGAAAAAAAAATCATCTCAGGATTAGACTTGTAGCATGATTTTAGGTCCATATAAGTATGCTTTTATATCCATAAAAGTATTCTTTTGGGTCCATAGCTCTGAGGGTTATGAAAGTAGTTTTCAGACCACTGTTTCTAGGCTAGTGCAAAGAATTAAGAAATTCTTTGATGTCTACTAGGCAGTAAAGAGTTGTAGTGGTTGATAAAAACAAAACTTATATTATAAGTAAATAATTATAAAGGGGCCTGTTACAAGTTGTACCAGATCTATCAGGTTTAACACTTGGACCTAATGGGCTCTATTGTGAAAGGAATGAACAACTATCAAGAGAATGACCATCTTTGACCAACTCTCAGAGATGTAGAAATGTGAAATACAATTAGGTGAATAATCATCATGGTATGAGTCACTAATGATAAAATACAAATTATAAACTAAATAAGGTACAAGAGGTACAAAGTATGCCCATGGATTTGTCCAAGTTGCAGTCACTATGTGAGCATGCCATCGTTAGCCCTACATTGACATGCATAGTGAATTTCATGTCTATTATATTTGAGTTGAATTGATGCTAGGGAAGTATGAGGTATCATGTGTGATGCAGTTTCTCCCACTGCTGAGACATGGTTGTTGGTATTATGCTTTTGTAAGATCTATATGATGTTGTGTAATGAAATCCATGTGAGGAACTAGTCACAAAACTAACATTCAACCCTACATATGAAACATTGTCAAGATTTACTGGCTTGCCTGCTTTTTGTCTTTCAATCTTCATGAAGAGAAATCTATGTATTTCTGTTAAAGAAATAAATACTTATCAAGGGCAGTAATGGAAAATGAAAAATAACTTTTGTAGGAATGGTATGGAACTGAAGACTTTGAAAGTAATAGATAGTGCTAAAGGTAGAACTCTAAGAACACCCAAATAGATTTGTCCATATGACTGTGTGTGTTTATTTATTATACATAAAATAGGATAGCAATCAAGAAGTGGAAACTTAGGAAGACAAGAGATCAGAGAGACACATATACCACCCCTTTGGTGCAAAGGAATTTGCAAGTCCTTTAAGGACAAGCTAGTATAAGTCTTCAATGCATGCTTGAATGCAATACATTCTTCTTCAGGTTGACTAAAGTTTCTTCTATATTCATAATTTACACCAAGGTAAAACAATAAAATACATCACTCCTCAATCTCCTCAACTAAATTTCCCAGATACAGCCAAAAGTAGATTTAGATGCACTTTCTGCTCCAATTAATAATAATTAAATATGCCTAGAGATTTAAAATTCATGATTTCAAGGAGAATCAAATAAAATAAAAATTGGGAGTTCCTCTTCTTGGACTAGTGACCCTTTGATGTCCTTAAATCTCTCCAATGAAAAATGATCTTGAAATATGTGTTGGTTTCCATGCTACTTCATGTTGAAAAAAGCCCCCAAATGTGGATCTGACAAACCAATGTTCAAGAGAATGGAAATGGTTAGTTAGTCATTATAATCGCCTCCTCAATACATGGCACTTCTATATCTCTATTTCAACTTGAAATTTCTCCAAGTTATAGTATTCCTTCATCTACTCCCAGAAATAGATCATTAATAGAAAAAGTTGCAATACATATAAGGCAACAATGATGGTTGTAGAGTTCATTCACAAAGGTAATAAGCCTTATTTCCAATAAGACCACAAAGTCAATTAAATGCGAAGAGTTTCGCCCATTGCATATCTACAGAAACTCTAATAATCGTCCAAACATAAAGGTACAATTATTGGAGCAATTCGATGACCACACTAGCTTCTGAGGTTCAAACATCTTCTCTCAAATCTGGAATGTGACCTTGAAATCAAAGGCCAAAAGAGTCTAGTACACCTCAACAACATAAGTATAGTCTACCTCAAGGACCTACAAAATGATCTCAAAATATGTCCCCATGAATGCTACATGGATTATGGTTTGGGTGGATAGAAACCTGTGAGGTGATGCTTGAGGGTATCAAAGTAACCCCCCCAAAAGGTTGGAATTTAGAAGAGGAAGCAATACTAGACTCCAAGTTCAAAGAACCCTTATGAAACAGAGGTAGTTTGGACCATGAAGACCTCGTAGTAATACTCTATGTTGCACTAGTTTTTGGAATATGAGAGCATGGAAACAACAAGTTGGAAGTATAGCCACTTGATCTCTGATAGTGGGTGCAAGTTCTCCACTAGGTAAAACACCTAGTGGAATTAGGAAGAATCACCATAGCTACTCAAGTACCTCTTCCTGAACTTTAAGATGGTAAAGTACCAACCTTAATGTAGTTTCCCTAACCTTTCTAAGCCCACAAATATATGATGGTAAGAGAAGGGCTATGAAGTTAGTATGTTCTAATGTTGGCTTCTAGTCGATTAGGACAGATTCATATGACAACTCGACTAACCTGATTTTAAATGCTTAAAATGGTCAATGTTGTAGAAGTTGCCTTTTTCCTCAAGGGTTATGTAGGTGTTGTCATGATATGACATTGCCATTGGACATGGGTAGAATAGATATTGAGTTGGGTATGATTGTCGTGAGCCACTCATAACATTAATCAAAATTTGTTGCAAGCCACTGCCCTTTCAATAGGTGGGTAAGATGCAATAAGGAGTTACAAAACATGAAGAACCAACTTAATACATAAATCTCAAAGGGGACTAACATGAGATGGTGCAATTGAGTGTATCCATCCAAAAATAGAACATATGTAAATGTACAGATTCATGGATTCATCACTTGCAGGTGAAACTCGATGGATACTATACATACTTGTCTATGCTTACAGAGAAAGGGAGTTACATGACCAGACATAGAAATGTGGCACAATGGCCATCATGCCTAAAGAAATTACTCGACATAATGGCTAATATGTTGAATATCATATAATAATCTAAGTTCATTGCAAAGAGCATGAGAAAGGTTACGAGTCAAAAAGAGGGGAAGAGGAAAAGGGGGTCCATGAGAAATAAATCCTATATTTCCGAGTGTTAGTATAGGATCTTATGCCCTTTTCTATCATGTCTTTAATGAAACTCATCCACCACCGCTTGGAATAGATAAAACAATATAAATGACTATGTGCAGAGGTTGGTGAGAAAGGTGACCTGACATGGTTATGTACATTCAACTTTAGGAAAGGCATGAGCCCTCCATCCTGATGGGAATTTGTTCCTCTTCTTCATTCTAAATGTGACTTTTTTCATTCTCATGGCCATCTATTCTTGGAAGTGAAATCACTACCTAAGTTATGTTAGCAACATTCCTCCTATTTTACTGATGATACAAATTTGATCATGCCCAAAACATTGTCATTATGAAGTGAGGATTTGAAGCTCCTGGTTGAGCACCAGATGGTTGTGAAAGGGCATAGAGGTTGAAAATTTTAAGGGAGTCTTTCCCTTCCATGAAATTTCTGGTTGTGAAAGAGCATAGAGGATGTACTGTTTAAGACTCTTTCCCTTCCATGAAATTATTGCTCATGACTATTTGAAAACTAAATTTTTACTGTCACAAGGAATTCCCAGAAGGGAATCAGTGAAATTATTTCTCACTGCCTTAATTGAAGAGCAATGAAAGGGAAGAAGATACTCTAGGAACTATTGAGAAGAGAAAATAAGGATATGCCTTGTGTTGTGTAGGGTGATGGATGATAATTCTATGATTGATTGATCACTGGATGAGTTGTTTTGAGTATTATGTGGTGAGAAAAGTCAACAAGATTAAGACTGTTTTTTTGGTTGAGTGTGTTGTCTCTATAGTTTACCTCCTTTGACATGGTGGCTTCATAGCTCAGTGTAGGGGTGGCATATATCCTAGATACCTATGGATCCGTGGAAATGACTCACACAAATTCGATTTTTTGACCTTCCCTTGGTGAGAAGACAAACATCTTTATCTATGTTATTTTAGTTTTTTCTTATTTATTTTGTGTCATGGTTATTAATTTGTGCATGTGAATGTGTCTAACTCTGGTTATCAACATGGTTTCCTTGAATATCAATGATCCTTAATGAAGTTTCCTTGCATTCTAGTAGATGCATTTGATTATTATTTTGGGCCATTGATTTTTTCCCAAAGAAAACAAAGTAATAATTTTATTTACAGAGGGGGTACCTATATATGGCTTCTTAGTTTATACGGGTGTAAAATAGTGACTTTTCATTGGTCCCATATTTTCCAGAGTTTAGTTGATAGTAGATTTACATTACATTATTTCATCCATATTTTTGCTAAAAAGGATGTTTATTTAGTGAAAAGAACACACCCTAAGCTGAAATAGTCAACAAGGGACCATGGTAATACCTGTATTTGGGAGGGGATGCTTAAACAAATAGCCTCACTTGTATTTGTAGAGTTAAAATAAGACTCTGGTACATAGAAGGGAGAGACCCTCCAATGTGCTCTCAATCTGTAACATGGTGGAACTGTGACAACATGAACTTCTCATTGTTAAGCTCCTTGTATATGAGTAAGATATTATAATGGAATTTGGAAACAATATCACATGCATTTCTTACTATTGCTTGATGGAAAATATCAATAAATGTGGAGTCACCTGAAATCAACCAAGAACCACTTGAGAGTGCCCATAGATTGCCAAATCTCTAATGTGATGTACTAAGCAATATTGAGAAGTGTGCACACTGTGATGAGCTATGCTCTATTGTTGGTGGATATTCCAAGTCCAAGTTTGAAAGATAGTTTCACTAGAGGGTACGAAGAGGCATCCTTTAGTGTTGTTGAGTTCCATGTTCCCTTGAGAGGTACCATCAAAATATCCTCTAGAAATCTTAGAATTGTATTTCAAAGTTATGATAGTGCAAGGAAGCCTTGTATTTGGTGGGGTGCACGATAAGTTAATTCTATCCTTGAACATGTAGAAAATCTTATACATGTTTGCAATTTATTTTGGCATACACCATGGTTTTGAGCTAGCCAAATGGACCAGATCACCTCTAGAACCAAACTTTTGTCCTCTTCTGTTGTAGTTGTAGTCCATTTATTTAATGCCTCAATGTTATCTCCAATCCATTGTTGTTGCATTTTACATAGGCTATGAGTGACAACCCATATCTCATGGTTGATATGACAGTGAATCAAAATGTGATTTCATGCTTTTGTGCTATTCCCTCAAGAGTGCATGTGTTTGGAATTTACCATCCTCTTCTTCTAAGCATGTCTAAGTGGGGATTGCCCCATTGATTTGAGATTTGGGGCCCCAACGTTGGTTGTAGATAGTGGTATTCCATATGAGGGTATAAACTTGTGCTTGAATGCCTTATTTGGTGCAAACGTATTCATAAAGATTCATCAAATGATTTTTCATTATCATATAGATCAATTTTTATGTCATTTTATATACATGCACATAATCAATATTCCTAAAACATGATTGATCTTTGTGTTCCTTAGACCATTAAATGTCACAAATCATAGTGAGATGTGCTTGAGTGTTGGTTGAGTAATTTCATTTTGGGAGAAATAATATGCATCTACAATATATATCAAAAGGAAAAAGGTGCATTTTAGAATGCATGTGGGGTCATAAGAGAGACATCATGTGACTATACAAGGGATATAAATATAAAGGGGTATAAAAAATGTTAATGAAAAATTGGATACCTACAATATCTAGTGAAATTAGGGGTTTTTTAAATTTGGAAGGTGTATTGAATTTGTATTGAAAGTGATTTTTAGAAGTATTTTCCAATATGTAGTCAAATTAAGGGTAAAGGGGAAAAATAAAGAGGAAAATAAGTTGGAAAGATATGACAATTATGTGACCCAACATATACCCCTAGCTTAAGCTTTTTCATGTCCTCATGTGGACTCATGTCACTAATGCTTGAAATGTTGAGAGTGAAGTTGTGTGAGGTTATATTTTCCTGCCATGTCTTCACCTCTGACCTTGTATCCTCGAGAAATAACCAATTCTGGCTCCTAAAAATTATTAGTGATACTATATGGATGTTGATATGGATAGGTGGGTAACCAAATAAGAGGGGGGCACTTGAATCTAAGTCCTATCCAGCCTGCACCACTCCTCCTAATAAAATCAACATATTGATGAACTCTGGAAAGTGCTTGCTCAAAATTATGATAACAATAAGGGTCTCCTTTCTTCAATTCTTGTCGGGAAAGATCCCATCTTAGCTTGCTTCCCTCTAAGGCACTAGTTCTCATTCCTTGTATATTTCTCTGGCATCTCTGTAGAACTGATTCTTGATGGTCCATCATCAGTTTCTCAATGGCTGTAAACTACCATATTTTATTGTATTTGTTTGCAACAACTTCATCTAAACCAGGTTCCCCTCTAATAAATAGTTATAGCCATTATTCATTAGTTGTTATAGTATCATGGGCAACTTTCTAGCCTATCTCATTTTGCATAAAAGAAACAAAAGCCCTCAGTTTTACATCTCCCACATAGGTGTCAGATTGAATGATTTGTCCCCAAAGAAAAATAGATAATGTAGGTACAGTGCACACAACAAATTTTGTTCTAAGAAATTATCACTTTGAAATGTTTCCAAGAAGTCGTGTATCTCCCTTGTCTTATATGGTCGCTTTTCCTTTAGGGTTGTTAATTGGAAGAGATAATGTTTTTCTTGAAAATATAAAGGATAAGAAGGGGAAGAAAGCCTACCACACAATAAGCCATTAATGATCTCATAAATGAGTTCCTTTTCTTTTTGTAACAACATAATCTCTCATTACAGTTCCTTGACCTATTTCATTTCTTGATTCCTCTCCTTCTAAATTTTCACAAATTCTACAATTCTTAATTTTTCATCCTGCTCCTTCTTAAGCTTATTGACCATTTCCTCACGATGCTTTAGGAAGGTGACTTCATCTTTGGGAAAGAGTGCTAATTTCTCCCACTGCTCTAGTACCCTCATCAAATCATTAAATTTAACATTAGTTGTTTCATATGTTGTTTTAACATCCTCCTTCTTATTCCTTTTCTCCTTCTACTGCTCCTTCTTGTAACAACAACACCATCAATAGGTTCTTGTGGTAAATTATTCTTTTAATTTTCATTATGCTTTGTTTCAACTGTAGTTTCGTGTGTGACAACATCATCATAAACATGTTGTTGTGGATTAGAAGATTGTTTTTCTTCTTCCTACTCTGCTTCGACTACTAGTTCTTGTATAACAAGAGCGTCATTAGTAGGTTCTTATGGATTAGTGGGTTCAAATTCTTTGTCATGTACCCCCACTTGTACTCCAACTAAAACAATAGCAGTATCCTTGATTTTAGAGTCCTCAAAGAATTTTTGGCAACCCTTACAATTTTTTTTGAGATAGTAGATGATGTCATTTCTATAGCCTCTACCCACATATCCAATCCAGTTTCATTCTTAAAATGAATTTGTTCTTTAACCAAGGTAGGTTATTTCTTTAACTCCTCATTTTACTTTGTCAGATTTTCAATTTGAATGAGAGGGTAAATTTTCATCTTACCCGGTGCAGTAACAACCTCTTGTTCTTCTATCTGCTCTTTTGTTATTGGTCCTTCTGCCTCTTGTTGTTTCTTTGGTTCTTGTTCAGGCTCTGGTGTAAAAGCCAAGTTTTCAAATGTAGAGGGGCCTTATTCTGGAAACTTCTCCTACTTTTTTTTTTCGTGTTTCTCCTCAAACCCATAAGGTTCAACTATATTAGCACATTCCCCCTTAGTTGTAGCAACACATTTTTTAGTCTCTTCTGGTATAACAACTACTCACACCCTTTTCCTAGGGGCTCTTCCACCAATTTTCCTTTTTACTTTTCTTTTATGCACTATTACCTTTATTAATACTCCCCTAGTCCCTTTAGTGGTCTTCACTTCCTCAACTCCAGTTTCAGGCATAGTTGTTGTTCCAATAGTTTCTTCCTCTAGCACTTCCTCCACAATCGGGAACCCACCTCCTATTTCCTTTGATGACTCACTAGACACCACCATAGGTTATTCTATCCATGTCTCCTTTCCTCGTGAGGATGAACTAGGGGTCATTTTAATGGAACTCCACCTCTTAGGGTTCCATCGACCGGTCGTAGGAGGTGTATCATCCCTAATCTACTTAGATCTTATAGTTGTCTTTCTCTTGGAAGATGTAGTAGTTTTAGAAAAAGGTGTTGTTTCAGCTTTGGGTGTTGCTTCAGTACTTGGTGTTGTTTCAACGCCACTAGGTGTTTCTTTAGCACTCTCTTCATTCTCTTCATTCACACCAGCATAAGGTCTTACTATGAAAGCATGCCATGACCTCCCTTGTCTCTGTAATGAATGCATGATGATTAATTTAATGAGCGCATTGTTAGTAACGCAATTTTTTGGATTTTTTTCCCCTTACACAACCTTTTCCATGTGTTATAATAACTTCCGAAATTAGTATTGTAAATTAATCAACTGCCTTGTCCTTAGGTGTGCCAACAATTGAAAGTGATAATTGAAAATAATCCCAAAACAACCCTCACATGTAATGAATTTTTGGATGAAGAGGGCTACATATTCCCAAGGGACAGGAAGATATGTTCTATCAAAACACCTGTTCTTGGGCATTAATTCTTCTCCCTCGTCTAAGAATATGGCCTTAGCTTCAGGATTGGTCACTTTCCTTGAGAACCACTATTATCCTGTCCTAGGAAGCCCTGTCACTTTTGTGATAAATTATTATGTAAAAACAATTATGAAGCTCCTGACCACAAAGTGTTGTTCAACTAGGCTTGGGGCAAATTTTGAAGTGACCAATTCACTGAAACCCTGTAACTTTTCAAAATAACCCCACCATCCAACCTTTCAAAAAATTTCCATTGCTTCCTAATGTTGTAACAACACAATAAAAGAGTTAGTTTTGTGTCTAACCATTTCTCCACCCATAACGTCTCACAAGCACACTATTCAACAATGCTAAGAACCTGTTACAAAGTTTATTCAGCACACATAAATGCTTGCTCAGGGGAGAATGTCAAGGTGTTGGAATTACATGTGATTACCCCTCCTTATTACCAATTCAAAACTTCTAAATCAAAAGGAGTTTCTAAATGATTGCACTGATCTCCACATGTAGCAACATGAATCATAAATAAAAAAAGTAATAATGTTGAAGGAATATTGGTACTAATGGTGAGGGTTACATCAATTAATTATAGAAAGTAATGGTGTCAGAATGGTCTAATAATGTAGTATTATGGTAGGGTGAGGTATGTATTAATTGGGAAAATAATTGGATTTCCTAGATCCAGTCTGATTAAGAAATGTGACACATGCTTAAACAATTGTTTGTGTAACAACAACAACTCTCAGAACCTTAATTAATCCAAATTAGTAAAGGAATTGAAATGTAATGTTGTAACAATAAGCTTCGACAAACCATCCAACCCTGAAGCATCCCAACCATTAACCTTTGAACTACCTAACTCGTAAGAAACAAATACCTTATCTCTTGACCCTTAATATTTTAAACCCTAACCCTTAATCCCTTAATCCTTAATCCTTGTACCTCAAATCGCTAAATCCGATCATCCTCAAATCCCTTATCCACTTAACTACCAACACCTTAATTAATTAACTATTTAGGCACATCTGACACTAAATTCAGAGATAAAAAGGGAGCTAACCAAGGAGGTAATTTAGGTGCAAAAAAAGGAGCTAAACCTAACACTATCACTGGTGCTATTTATGGGGAAATTTATGGCGCTATTTACAACGATATTTACGGTGGTATTTTCCAATGTTATTTCGAGCATTATTTTCAACTCTACTTCCAACACTATTTCCAGTGTTATTTCTGACTCTACTTTCGATGCTATTTATGATGTTACTATTGCTTAACTTAGCACCTAAATGTTTTGGCCAACGAAAGTAACAACAAAAAAAGCACCATCCTAATACATAGTGTCAAATTTTTCAAAAAATTGGAGAAAAACACACTAAAACAATCCTTGGAAGAAAAAAAGGGAGCTAATCACAGGGATTTGTTGTAGTGTTTTGTTTTTCTTTGTTCTTGGTCATTTTTTCAAATTAAATGGGTTTAAGTATATGTGGATGGGTAGACATAATAAAGATTGGGTCGTTAGCCCAATGGTACTGATGCTATATTTAAAATGTTGACAACCAATGAGTTTGAGGTTCAAGCCCCATCAGATTCCCATTTTATAATATCAAAAAATAATTGGTTTGTAATGGTTTATTGTCCATGCTCATCCATCGTCAATATATAACCAAAATATTCGACCATTTATTGCAAAATGCTATTTGAACCGCAAATGATTATACAATTATCATCACAAATTTGCTATATTGAATCATTGATTTATATGACTTTCAATTTGGCTGATGCATTGGGTTGGGGTTGGCGGGGCCACCAACCATCATTTGTCATTGTCATATAACAATGTGACTAACAAAATATATTGATAAATGGAACCGTTGTATTTTTGTTGTTAACAGACAAACCACCATAATCCACCAACCTGCCAATGGTTATAAAAATCGTTGAACATTAAGTTAAACCTTCCAACTCCACCAATGAGCATAACTTCCACACGATTATGTGACCATCCATTGTCATATATGCATAACCACAACAGTATGGTGAACCACCGGAACAAACAGTCGATAATTTTAGCTGATGTCGCTAATTTTAAACTTTTCCATTGACCAAGATTAACTCGCCACTGGTTGGGTGCCACATGGCACCACCTAATTGGGCTGCATGGCCCAATCCCATTGGGTCATTCGACTGCCTCTAATTGTGGCGGATGCTGCCAAATTTTGTGGTACCTCCAAAGTTAACCATGACTAACTACCTTTGCTAAATTTATCTAAGATTCGTCAAATTTGGCTACTAGTTTGGTTGGGCCGCCAATTCGCGAGGCTCCAAATTTATCTAGCGCTCTTCTAATTTTAGGTCCTTATGCTTAGTTTTGACACAAACTTTGACTAGGTGTAACTTTTGCATACAAAGTCAGATTGAGGTGTGGTTTGTGCCATTGGAAACTTTGCAATGAGCTATTTGATCTAGTCCTAGATTCACTTTGATCCAAGGAATTTTATTTTTGGGAAATTAGGGATCCACCTAGATCATTCCTCCCCACTGAAGGACTTTTGGTCCTCCAAAAGTATAAACAGTACTGCAATCTTGATCTGCATAACAAATGTCTCTAATAGGCCACCCTCATTTTCCTTCACCTTTGTACTTTGGAACCTGGAATGATGAAACCAACACATGTATTCATATGCAAATCTATAACTGCCAATACATGTCCAACTTCAAATTTTCCAAACAAGACCACACTTGACAAGAGTTTATAACACACCTATAGTAAAGTTTTACAATAAAAACCATACCCCATGCTATCCAACTAAAGGCCAAAATATCACCATGTTGCATTCATAAGTGATGTTATACACCTCATCACTTTTATAAACATTTTTGCAACACGTGATTTAAATGGTGGCCATAATCAACTACTTAAAAAGGCTACCCATCTCTTACTTAACCAAGCTAATGGGCTTTCCTCCTGTAGTTAGTTTCCTTGTTGTATTGCTTCATCAGTCGATTCCTTCATAGGTGCTTTCATGTGCTCACTGTCCTTCTTTAAGCGTAGCTCTGGATGGACCTTCCAACATGTGGATCTCTAATGTCCACCCTTGTTGCAATGGTTGTAATTTATTTAATATACAAATAAAGTAATTTATTTAATATTTAAATAAAGTGATTTATTTAACTTATAAATAATGTAATTAAATTAAATTTTAAATTAAATAAAATGAGATATTTTTAACTCATAAACTAAATAAATAATCGTATCCAGCACTTCATTGCATTTATAAATGTAACTGCCTCTAAACAAAGGGAAAAAATGATTCCAAAAGGTAGGAAAGTAACAACAGAGGGATGTTGAGACGATGTATTTAGGGGCATATATGGAGCCGAAGTGATCCAGGAGGATCTTGCCAAATCAGTTGCACAAGTTCGGTTTCTTTGTCAACATTCAGTATCTGATGTTGTCAGCTTCGACAATGATGTTTATGGTTCAGGATGTCTAATAATGTATATGGTTTCATGGTGTTCGGTGAATATGGTTTGGTACCTGGTTTTGGACATGTGTTGTCATCAGTTCTGCCAGGACATGGTTGTCAACATGTGGTTGTCATCCATTTTGCAGGATTTGGTTGTCGACGGGTTTGTCGTCATGTGGGTTTGAATGTTGCCTTGTGACAATTTGTGTAAAAGGGTGTAAAATTTTGAAGGCTAAACCCTAAATATAAATGTATAAAACCTACCTACAAAAACTATGGTGGACAAACAAAATTCAAAACCTAAACTCATTAAACTAAAAACCTAATGCAAACTACACCATGCATTATCCTAATCCCCAACCTAGAACCTAATGTAAACATTCAAAATTGCATTAAAAACCTAAGTTATAGTCCTTTAACATGTAAAAAATACATTAAACCTATCTTATAAACCCTCTCAGCCTTTTTATAATTAAAATATGCAATAAAACCCATATGGCAGTCCCTAACCGCGGGGTTAGACCGCGTCGGAACTGTGTCATATGAGCATTGTGAATAAACCGTTGGGGTTGGGGTATGTAAACATTAGAGTCTAACTGTTGGATTAACCGTGCGGGAAGTCAATTGTGATAGCAGACATGTGAGCGAATAGTGAAGAGTGTGTCGTTAACGGTTACAATTGCAAAGTTTACAACTCACTGTCGACCGTCAGTAGTCATTGAAACCGCCAACATATGAACGAGCCAGATTACCCACCAACCATCACCGTTTCGACAAACGGTCAGCAAAACTCCCAGAGCCCAAACCGTTGGGGCTATCTGCCTAAGCACATGCACTATCTCCCTCCTCCGCCTGGTTAGCTAACCGCTAATTATTTTCAAGTTATAATAAGGTTACAGGTGGATTTTTGTTCAAAAATTAGATATTTTAATACACCTAATGATCTGAATGCCACCCTATGAGTGACCTCAATTGAAGATTTATTAAACACAAGGTATTACAGACTCATGTGCTGGTGTGTGTTCTATGTTATTGAAACAACGGATCGATCAGATTGCCAATACACAAACATTTATAATGGAAAGATAGCAGAGAGATACAGTAAGTAACATAAAGATACAAACAGGTTTTAATAAGGATTTCACCCTATTCTCTAGGGCTACGTCTCTAGTCCAGCTTTAGTGGTGGCCTTGTTTTATTGTGTCTTTAAGCAGAAAATTACAAATGCAGGGACTCAATATGAGTTCTCCTGAAGCAGAATTTGCTTGGTAAGGTGGTCCTTGTATTCCCCAAGCCACTTGGAGTAGACAGACTCTCGTTCTTCTTACCAGCTCTGTGACCTTAGTTCTATAATGGAAAGAACCAACTGTGATGCTCAATCCAGACAGATTCCTTAGTGGGAAAGCTCGAATCTTCAAGCTCTCTGGTGCTCGATGTTGCCTATGGTTAGCTCAGCCCTCTGTCTCCTCTGCTCGGCTTTACTGCTCTCTGTGTTCAGTCCTCCTCTTGGGTTCACTGTTCACTATCCTTCTGGTTGCTTGGACTCTTTTCTATCTCTTTTTTTTTCTTCTCCTTGATTGTCTCTCTATTCATGGCTTTAACCAGTCGATCTTGTGCCTATTTGGTTCCTCTTCCGCCTGCGTTGATTCACCTCATGTAGCTATGCTTGGAGTTCCCTAGTTGGTGTCAGCATGAGCGCTCAGGGAGTGCCATGTGTCCCCATCCTACTGGTGCCAGCATGCTTCGTCGGCTCATTTCTTTGGTTTTGTCGTGGATACGTTCTTTCTCCACCATGGCGGTCAATGGATTCCAAATCCTCTTTAAATCGCAGCTTATTTCCTTGTCGGTTTTGCTTCTTTCCATCGGGCGCAACCTCAGCTGTCCGATCTGGGCTCCTCCAGATCCAACGTCATACGCACGTCGAGCGTGGTTGACTTACTCAACCGTTAACGTACGATCATGATAGTTTTTCTCTCACCTCCGCTGCCATGCGTCGATCACTGATTGTGATTTCTCTGCTTTCTCCAAAACCTCTTACCGCTCAAGGGCATCCCGATCAAATTATCGGCTTCCATGCCGTGGGTCCCACCGTCGTACATTGGTGCTTTTTACCTTTTTCCGCCCGCGGTCCTCCGGTTCCTCAATGTGACCGGGTGTTGGAGGCTTTCCACTTTGGCCCTGTTTGCCTAGCAATGAGCACTAATCGAGCATCAAAAACTGCCTCCTTTTTCTGATCCAGGGCTCCCAGGGGCTGTTTTGACCTCCTGCATAGTCTCCATGGGCCTCGGTCAACATGCTTTGATCGAGGTCCTCATCGTTCCACGTCAGCTGCCATGGCCACTGGTTCAAGGGGTTTTTGATGTTGTTTTGGATTTTATTTAGAGATTTGTTCACCTTGACACAGTCAACATTCTTGACAGTCTTTTTATGGATCTGATTTGGATCACAGCCTCCCTACTAAAAAATCTTTTGGACCACCAAAAGTTGGTTTTTCTTCAAGCATCAACTAAGTGAGGAAACTGTTGTCTCACTTGTCCAATCTCAATCCACTTCGCACTGCTCGACTTCGAACCTTTAAGTCCAATCCTGAGGTATTCCACCTGTCTGCTGCATGTCGTCCTCACCTTCCTGTCTAGCACTGTGTCTTTCTGCAACTCGTTCAGATATTCAGGTAGTAGGTCATCAACATAAGGTAATTGACTCTGTTCTTCAGGGTCCTCAATCATTGAAGGCTCAAACAACCTCAAGCAATATGCGTTCACGAGTGAGTAGATGTGCATGTAAGCTGGCAGATCAAGGTGAAAAGCATTCTCACCAATCCTCTCAAGTATCTTGAAGGGTCCATACCTGATAGGTTTTAGCTTTTTACCTTCACCTTGCATTCTGTCCTTAATGATATACAGCCAGACTTGGTCTCCAACTTGAAAACTATGCTCCATCTGATGCTTATCATGCCTAGCCTTGTACTTGGCCTGGCTCTTTTCCAGCTCTTCCTGTACTGCCTAGTGGATCTCCTGGATCTGTTCAATGAACCTAGTTGCCTTGTCCACATCACTATGTCCATCAACCATGGAATCTTTACCAAAGACAAAATCCAAAGGAGACCTTGGTATGAAACCAAAATAGGTCTCAAAAGGAGATCTCTTTGTAGAAGAGTGTTTGGCTCTATTGTAAGCATGCTGCACATCCCAAAGCTTAGGATGTTTGCTGCAATATCCTCTCAGTAGCTGGATCACTGTCCTGTTAACTACTTCTGTCTGGCCATATATTTGTGGATGAAAATTTGTGCTTTTCTTCAACTTGGTGTCCATTAGTTCCCACAGACTTGACCAAAACTTCCCCACAAATCAGGTGTCTCGATTAGATACAATAGAAGTGGGTAATCCAAAATGAACCCATACATGTTCAAAAAATAATTTTACAGTTTGTTCAGCTGTAATCTGTTTACTACAAGGTATTAAAATACACATCTTGCTGAATCTATCCACAACCACATATAGATAATCATGACCTTTCCTAGATTTAGGCAGTCCTCCAATAAAATCCATGGAAATGCTTTCCCAAGGGTGAGAGGGAATTGGCAAGGGAGTGTACAAACCTAGTTTCCTATTGTTGGGCTTGCTTTTAGCACACATAGCACACCCCTTTACATGTCTAAAAACTGTCTCATTCATTTTCGGCCAATAGCAAAACCTTTGCAGTTGTGCAACTGTTTTACTTTCCCCAAAGTGACCTAATATCAGAGAAGTGTGTGCTTCCCTAATTATCTTTACTCTCTCAGTTTGTGGAATCCAGAGTTTCCCACAATGATATAAGAGTCAATCCATCACATGATAGTCCAATTCTTCCACTCTTCTGCCTTGACTCAAAGTTGCATATACATCTTTAAAATCCATGTCTGGAGCATACTGTTCTATGTAGCTTTCATGCAGCAAAGAATTATGCTTAAGTATGGTAGATGCATTTATAATGGGTCTAGATAACATATCTGCAACCTTGTTATGTATGTCCTTTTTATATCTGATGACTAAATGAAACTGTTGTAGAAACCCATTCCATCTGTAATATCTTGATTGTTGCAACTTAGTTTGGGAGTGTAGGTATTGAAGTGGCTGATGATCAGTGTGTATTACTGTCTCCTTGCCCATTAAGTAATGTTTCCACTTTTTCACACTCTGAACTAGTGCATACAATTCTTTATCATAGGTAGGATAGTTAACTACTGTAGGATTAAAAGTCTCAGAATGATAACATATGTGTTTACCGTGTTGTGCCAGCACTGCTCCCATGGCATAGTCATTGGCATCAATCTGGATCTTGAATGGTCTTTGTAGATCTGGCAGTGCTAGTACAGGTGCTGTAATAATCTTTTCTTTCAAGGTGTCGAAGGCTTTCTGCTGTTTGCCTCCCCACTGAAACACCTTTTTCAATCCTATCAAAGCATGTAAGGGAGCTGTAATTGAGGAAAAATTTGAAATGAACTTCCTCCAATATTATGTTGCTCCTAAGAAGCTTCTCACTTCTGTAGCGGACTTGGGTTTAGGCCAGTTAATGATGACTACCACTTTAGAGGGATCTATTTTCAATTCACCTCCCCCTACTATATGACCCAAATAATTTAGAGAGGTTTTGCCAAATTCACATTTAGATAATTTAACATAAAGTTTTTCTTTTTTAAAAACATCTAATGTCTGCTTAACATGCTCTAAATGTTCTTCCCACGTTTTACTAAAAATCAGAATGTCATCCAGATACACAATAACAAAATCATCAAGAAAAGGTCTGAGTACATCATTCATTAATCTCATGAAAGTAGTAGGGGCATTGGTCAAGCCAAAAGGCATAACCAACCACTCATATAATCCTTGCTTTGTTTTGAAAGCAGTCTTCCATGCATCTTGCTCTGCAACTCTGACCTGATGGTATCCACTGTGAAAATCCAGCTTAGTGAAATAAATAGCTTCCTTTAATTGATCTAAAAGATCATTTATGCGAGGAAGGGGATAACGATTTTTGATGGTTATCTTATTTAGTGCTCGGTAATCAATGCACATTCTCCACGAGCCATCTTTCTTTCTCACCAAAATGATTGGTGACCCACATGGTGATGTGCTAGGCCTGATGAACCCTTTCTCGAGCAACTCCTGCACCTGCTTCTTGATTTCAGCATTCTCTAAAGTGGACAACCTATACATCCCAATGTTAGGCAAAGGAACATCTTGCTGCAAAATAATATCATGTGTTATTCCCTTTTTGGGTGGCAGACCTTTAGGTTCCTGAAATAAGACATTATACTCTGAAACAATCTTTTCTATATCAGTTTGTTGATCATCATTACAGCCCTCAAATATTCTGGTTTTATCAGTTGTCTTTTCTTTTACAACCATCGGTAAGAACTGTTTGCATGAATTTATCATTCTTTTCATCTGTCCTGAGTTTATGAGAGTATAATTATTCTTGAGCTTATGAGCTCTTACAAAGTATTCGATTCCATCTTTAACAAGTAGATACTTGTTCTTAGGTCTATAGAAAATAGCTTTTCTATCATACAATTAAGGGCTTCCTAAAACAATTCCACATATATCGAAAGGAATTACATCTAACTCAACCTCATCTACAAATGCTGACCCAAAAGAAAACTTGCTTTTGCACTGTCTAGTCACTTGTAGTTGTGCTTTGTCATTCAACCATCCTAATGGGTATGGCTTCCTATGAGGTGTAGTTGTTAATCCCAATTTCCTTACAATTGCTTCAGAAATTAGATTTACTTGTGAGCCACTATCAAACAAAGTATCAATATTTTGATTTTAGAGACAATTCGAATATGGAAAAGCTCATGTCTTTTTCTCTCATTTTCTTCATCAATAACAGATTGAGTAGAATTACTACTAGATGCTTCAAAATTCTTACCTTTTATACCTGTGGTTGCTATGATTGTTTAATCTCTCGAGTCTGACCCCAAATATTTCTGAATAGCTATAGCAGTCTTCTTCTTCTTTCCCTTAGACTTCTTAGGTCTCAGCTCTGGATGCAGAATCCAACAATGCTCATCATCATGCCCCTCATTTTTACAGTGAGTGCATGAAGCTTTTCTTTTGTGCAGTGTTAGCCTTCCTTGCTTTCCACTTCTGCTTCCTTTTCTCCTTGCTCTTGCTTGCAGTGGGTTGGGATGGTCCCCCAACTTCTGGATATCCATTCTTTCCTATAACTTCTAGATGAGTAGCTTGTACAAAAACCTCATCTATACTAGTGGGATTAAACATGAGGATGGTATGCCTCATGTAGCTGTGTAGACTACCAATGTACTTCAAAAGAGTCTCTGGTGAGTCTAATGAGATACCCAACATCAATTCTCTCTTTCTTAATTCTTGTGTACACCCTTGTACACTTTGCCCTTTTAACTGCCGAAGAGTTTGACAACTCATCATGGCTTGTTGCATGTAGGCCAATGGATAGAACTGCTTTTTGATTGCAGAAACAAATTCACTCCAAACAAAGATGGTATTACCATGTCTTTTCATATCAGCTTGGGTTCTACCTTCCCACCGAACCAAGGCAATGCCTCCTAGGCGTAGGCTTGCCAGTTGAATCTTACTCTTGTCTGAGTCTATGTTCTGTACTCTGCAATACACATCAATTTGTCTAATCCAATTGTCCAACATTTCAGCATTTAGCTCTCCATCATATATAGGCAAATCAAATTTAACATCTAACTTAATCAAATATGCTTTCTTATTATGAACATGGCTATTAGGAGGTGTAGGAAAGCTTTCTTCTTTCCCCTTTTCTTTGGAGTGGTCATGGGAGACTCATCTTCTTCTTTTCTTGTTTAGAACCTGATGAATCTTCATCCTTATGTTTTCTAAAGTTCTTGTACATTTCTTCTACCATAGACTTCATAGCTAGGAAACTTTCTATGAACTGGGGGTTTGTTCCTATAGAGCATTCTTCTAACATTGTCTTTCAAGAATAGACTCTCCCAATCTCAGGATTAGTTTCTACCAACTCTCCTTCTCCTAATTTGAGCTTTGATCTAGTGAGCATCCACAACTAAACCAACACAAGCTGGTCTAACCTTTCAGCCTTGAGCTCTACCACTTGATCTGAATGCCACCCTATGAATGACCTTAGTTGAAGATTTATTAAACACAAGGTATTACAGACTCATGTGCTGGTGTGTGTTCTGTGTTATTGAAACAACGGATCGATCAGATTGCCAATACACAAACATTTATAATGGAAAGATAGCAGAGAGATATAGTAAGCAACACAAAGACACAAACATGTTTTAATAAGGAGTTCACCCTATTCTCCAGGGCTATGCCTCCGGTCCAGCATCAGCGGTGGCCTTGTTTTATTGTGTCTTTAGGCAGAAAATTACAAATGCAGGGACTCAATATGAGTACTCCTGAAGTAGAATTTGCTTGGTAAGGTGGTCCTTGGATTCCCCAAGCCACTTGGAGTACACATACTCTCGTTCTTCTTACCAGCTCTGTGACCTTGGGTCTACAGTGGCAAGAGCCAACTGTGATGCTCAATCCAGATAGATTCCTTAGTGGGAAAGCTTGAATCTTCAAGATCTCTGGTGCTCAATGTTGTCTATGGTCAGCTCAGCCCTCTGTCTCCTCTGCTCGAATTTACTGATCTCTGTGTTCAGTCCTCCTCTCAGGGTTCACTATTCACTGTCTTTCTGGTCACTTGGACTCTTTTCTATCTATTTTTTTTCTTCTCCTTAATTGTCTCTCTGTTCATGGCTTTAACCAGTCAATCTTGTGCCTGTTCAGTTCCTCTTCCGCCTGCGTTGATTCGCCTCCTGCAGCTATGCTTGGCGTTCCCTATTCGTCATCAACATGAGCGCTTGGGGAGTGCCATGTGTCCCGATCCTACTAGTGCCAGCATGCTTCGTCAGCTCATTTCTTCGATTCTGTCGTGGATACGTTCTTTCTCCACTGTGGCGGTCAACGGATTCTGAATCCTCTTTAAATTGTAACTTATTTCCTTGTCGGTTCCGCTTCTTTCCATCAGGCGCAACCTCAGCCATCCGATTTGGGCTCCTCCAGATCCAACGTCATATTCACATTGAGCACGGTTGACTTGCTCAACCATTAAAACGCGATCCCGACAATTTTTCTCTCACCTCCGCTGCCATGTGTCGATCGCTGATTATGATTGCTCCGCTTTCTCCAAAACCTCTTACTACTCAAGGGCATCCCGATCAAACTGTCAGTTTCTAGGCCGTGGGTCCCACCATCGTACATTGGCGCTTTTTACCTTTTTCCACCTGTTATACGGGAATAGTGTCCACTCGGATGTTGCTATTCCCACTAAGATGGGTGGCTATCTTAGAAACAAACAATCAAAGTCTACTATTGATTCCTTTTATGAAAATAGATGAGAGGAGAACCAAGAGGGCCAACCTGAGTCTTGCGCTCGATTTCCTCTCCTTCTTGATAGAGTTTTGCCACTTCTTCTTTTTCTACTCAACTTCAAAACGACCTGTAGAATCACAACAACATACCACTATGCAAGAAACGAGGATCTAAATTCATAAATAATGCAGGATTAAATGTGCGTTAACCATATACAAGCATATATAAACAAGTACACAAGAATATGGAAGGAAACAAGAATAGCTTTATTCAGATGAAAAGTAGCAAGAAGATTACAACCATGTGCTCTGACCCAGCATCATCCTCCAGCTAGAAAGCCCTTCTTCACCTCAAGTAAAGCTTAGATCACCCAACACTATGAATGTACACTAGAAAACCAACAACACTTCTCTATAAGATACAAAATTCCAGCCTCCAACCCCCTTGGATCTTTGGGATGAGAGATCCATATATATATTTTTGCAAAGGTGTGAGTCAGCTCTGGGTTTTTGATTAGTGTCCTCTCTCTCATAGTTCTTGGTTCCACTTGGAGATTTCATTGATCTCTTACTCATCCTTGAGCGAATTCTGAGAGGCAAGTGTCATATGAGAAGTTTCTAGAAGGTTCCTTGATCATCCACTTAGCAAACTATCTCCACCACTTGTCTATTCTTGTCCATTGCACCCTGTAGAAGGACTTTTCAGTATGCATTGCACCTCCCGTGTGTACTAGGTGTGATGCATCGCACCCTCTGCAGTGGGCATTTAGTATGGTCTAGTTTGGACTATTTCTGAGCAGTTTTTAGTGGAGAACTTCTGGGAGATGATGTAATCAGCTGACCTTGTTCCTTTAGGTAGTGAAGCAACACTTTTAAGGACTTAGGAGCCCTTAGTTTATGGACATTTATGATTGGGGTTGTAGTGCCCAAAAATGTCTATAACAGAGAGTGCGATGTTTGCCAGAAGACCAAGGGAGAGATGAGCCATCTCGCAAGATTATTGCAGCCTCTTCCCATTCCAGAGGGGAAATGGGAGAATATTTTGATGGATTTCACCACAGGGTTTCCCATGGTACAGGGCAAGGATTGTATCTTTGTCGTTGTTGATTGATTGACGAAGTACACACATTTGTTTGCCATATTCGCACACTATATAGTAGCATAGGTGGCCGAGCTATTCTTCAGAGAGATTTTCAGGCTACATGGTCTTCTTAAGACCATCGTCAGTGATAGGGACAACCGTTTCATGGGCGGGGTTTGGCAGGAGATTTTCCAGTTGGTGGGGACAGAGTTGACACCGAGTACAAGTTATCACCCACAGATGGATGGGTAGACAAAGATAGCTAACAAGTGGTTGGAGGGCTACTTGCGTAACTATGTCAGTGGGCAGCAGCAAGCATGGCTGAAGTGGCTACATCTGGGGGAGTACTGCTACAATACTTCACATCACATGTCCATTGGTATGTCACCATTATATGCCTTATATGGGTATCATCCTTTATCTTTTGCTAACGTGATGTTTTGTGATAGCAAGGCTCCTAGAGCCAAGATTTGGATCCAAGAGAGTCAGGATATCCTCCGAGCTCTCAAGGATAACATGGCTACAGCGCATAACCAACAAAAGTTGTATGCCAACAGGGGTCGGGTGGAGAGATAGTTCGAGGTAGGGGACATAGTCTACCTATGATTACAACCATACCGACAGTCGTCATTGAAGCAAAAGGGGGCTGAGAAGCTCAAGCCTCACTTTTATGGGCCATACAGGGTGATACACAGGATTTGACAGGTTGTATATGAGTTGGAGTTGCCCCAAGACAGCAAGATTCATAACGTTTTTCATGTATCATGCCTAAAGAAGGCATTGGGGCAACAGGTGACCGTGACGGATGAGCTACCACCCATGGATTATGAGGGCCATTTGGTATTGCAGCAGGAGACTATCATTGACTCTAGAGAGAGACGGTTGTAGAGCAAGATGGTCAGAGAATTCTTGGTGAGGTGGAAGAATTTTCTGAATGAGGATGCCAATTGGGAGAGTGACGCGTTCTTACAGCATCCATCACTTCAGTTGCTTGAGGACAAGCAACATTTTGCCGAGGGAGACTGTAATATTCCTAATTAGCTATGGCTAATTGGAATATTCGATTTTGTTTGATTTTTGCCTTCTATAATTATTTGTAAATAAAAAGTGAGGAAGGGGGAACATAACTCACTTTAGAATAAAATGTCACTTCCTAGGTAGCACAACATTGTGACTTAAGGGGGAACCAAAGGGGCCAAAGGGGGACACAGAAATGGGGCCCACACAGACACATGGAGGGACTGCGTAGGAGGGAAGGAACACATGGCAAGAAGGGGATCACGCAAGAGAAAGTGAGCCTAGGGATTGTGAGAGGCAGAGGCTATAAAATAGAGAGGAACCCCCTCATTTGGGATCATTCTGGTTATGAGAATTTGTGATAGTCATTTCGACTTAAAGCACGCTAGCTGTTTAGCTAGTCTGCAACATTGTTTAGTGCATTGAGTGTCTCCGTTCAGAGATCTCACTCTTAACCCCGAGGGACTTCGATTTCCTACTCGGGCAAGGTATTTCCATTAGCATTCCAACAATAGATTCATCAGCATTTCAGTAGCATTTTAACAGCAGTTTCATCAGCGTCTTTGAGGAACTGATTATAACCCTAAGTGGGTGATTTTCGGGGGTCGGCCATTTTAGAAAAGCTTTCTTGGTTTTTTTTTTGTTTTTTGAGTAGAGTCCGATTCCAGATTTTCATCCTTTTATGAGGAGGGGAGCAGCCCCAAATCCTCATTTGATTTCCAGTAGCAACAACACGACAGTTTCCCAACAGCTGGGTCGCAGATCAGTGTGAGGCCATTCCAGGAAATCTTTCTAGATTTTTCTGGGTTTCTTGAGTAGAGCCTGAATCTAGAGTTTTAGCTTTTTTCAAGGAGGGGAGCAACCCCAAATCATCATTTGCTTTCTAGCAGCAGTAGCAACACAGCGGTAGCATCCACCAGAGAGGCCATTCTTGTCATTCTGAGAGTATTTTCTTCACTTGCCTTGTGTAAGTCGAGATGCCATCTGTCTAATCACCTCTTGTACACATTTATTTCTCAGTATAATAAAATGGCTTAGCATTTCTCATTGTATTTCTTGTGTATCTGCTTATATTTCCGGTTTACATTATTATATGTTGTTCCACTATTATTTTATCACTTATGGGTTATTATATCATTTGCACATATTTGGTTGAATTTTTTGCTGGGGTTTGAGGAATATTCTGGTTTAGGAATATTACATAGTTCTAGATCCAGAGTTTATCGCAGATCACAAATTCCAAAAGGAAAACCAGTCAATTAATGAGTATACTCTAAATTCCCCTCAGTGATCCCTTATTACTGCTAAGATCCCTGATCTTTCTAAACCAGTGTCAACTACCCTTAGTTCACCATTATTCCTTCCACCTCTGAAGTTCATTCCTCACATCCATTCATACCTTCACTTCCCTAGCAACCTACCATTACTCATCAATCACCTATTACTCAAAGTTCTCCATCAACTATTGTATCATCTCCTGGTACCCCAACTCCACTTCTTGGCCCTGCCCAACTTAGAGCCATGGAAAATAGATATTCTCCTCTTGTGTTACTTGCCCCACTTGGTGCCATGCCACAAGATTACTGAAACAAAATTGTCCAATTTGATGGCATAGGACCTTATACATCACAACAGCATGTAAACAAACTGACAAACTACTTTGAATTGCATGAAATTGATATTGGAGATGTTCAAATGATACTTTTTGCTTAGAGTATGGATGGTGATGTTAGGAAATGGTTTAGATGATTCCTGCTAATAGCATAGATAGTGTAGATATATTTTATCGGCTATTTTTAAATATATGGGAAAATAAAAATAACTCTCTGCGGATCCTTTCAGAATACGAAAACATCAGAAGAGGACCAAATGAAACAGTCCATGACTACTGTACCAGATTTAACAATATATACAATGCAATACCAGTCAATCTTAGATCCCCACCTGACTTATCACTAATAATGTTTCTTGATGGGTTTGATACTTATATGGCCTTCCAACTCAGAGAGAGAAATCCTCCAACTTTAGAAGACATGCAGAGTGTGGCAGTTAGTGTAGAAGCCAACTTGCTAGCAAAAGGAGCTAGGGTAAGGAACAAAAGGAGAGGATCTACCAAAGATGAAGCCTCACCCTTTGACCTTAAAATAAATGTTCTAACCAAGGGTATGTAAAAACTGATGGATGGGATAGAGAACATTGAGAGGAAGCCTCAATGGGATAATCAACATGCACCTCCAGTGAGAAACCCAAACTTTAGAAAGAATCAGAATCAAAATACTGGAAAGAATGGACCTGACCAGAATATTAGGCCCCCATTTTAGGAAAACTATGCTAAAACTTCCCATTCAAATGACCCTGAACAAGGCACACACATTAACTTGATAGGATTAGATGATGAGGAAATTTTCTTCTTAACCCAAGATGAGCAAGAACTGCATATGTTGTAGCAATTGCAGACCCAATCCAGAGAATCATTTGATTATAAGCAAGGATATGATTCTACCATCTTTGAAGTACACAAAAAATACAACTTAAGGAGGAAAAAAAGTTCTAACACTCCTGACCAAACCAAGAAAATAGTGCCAAATCAACCGAATAAAATCAAAGCAGCTCCAGTTACCAAAACTCTTTAAATTCTCCCTAGACCAAATCAAAACCCTTCTGGCTCTACCATTGTAGATATAACCCATGAACAACCCCCTAATGATCAACCATCCACTTCAATCCCCTCCAAGGAGATAGTGGAGAAATCTCCAGACAGAATATTAGAAAATCCACAAAAAAATACCTCAAATGCAGAAAAAGAAGAGCAACCTACTCCAATTCCTGATATGAAAATTCCAAGTCCTCAAATAGAAAAAGCCCCTTTTCCTTTCAATTTGGGAGTAGAGGTAGCTAAAATAAAAATTTCATTTCCCTTAACAGAGCTGATTAAAAGTGAAACCTATAAGTCTCAAATAAACAAAACCTTAAACTTTGTTGAGAATGAAGACTCTGTTAACTTGTTTGATGATCAGCCTAAGCTTATATTTGGTCCTGATGTTAATGGTAGACCACTAAAAGGAGGAATACCACCCTTTTATATTATCCTTAGCATTCATGATAAAATCTTACACAATGCAATGTTAGATTCTTGGGCTTCACACAATTTAATGCCTAAATCGGTTATGGAAAAATTAAACTTGGACATTACTAGACCTTACAAAGACTTATTTTTATTTGACTCAATTCAAGTAAAGTATTTAGGGTTAATCAAAGACCTGTGTGTTTCTTTAGTACAATATCCTGCTAAGACCATTCTCATGGATATAATAGTCGCTTACATTCCACCTAAATATGGCATGCTATTGTCTAGATCGTGGGGAGCTAAACTCCAAGGATCTTTACAACTTGACATATCATATGCCATAATCTCAGTCTTTGGACAACCTAAAAAGCTATACAGAGAGACACTAATGAAATTTGCCATGAGTAGTTTGGATAGACCTCAAAACTTTCCAATCTACTCCCTGCATTTGGACATTGATTCTTTTATTCTGTATAATGTTGAACACGCACAAAAAACCACTTCAAACAATATTATTTCAGAAACAAAGGAAATTGCAGTTACAGCTAAAAAAGAAACTGTCCAAACTCAAGAGATTTCCAATAGACAAGATAATCAAAATGCAACAAACAATGAAAATTTTCTTCCCCCTGACAGTAAAAATTATGAACATCAGATATTATGGCACCTTGAATTTGATGGATTAGTGAATAAATTAGGAGCAGGAGCAGGAGTGTGGATATACAATCTGGAGAATGATCACTCAAAGGGCCATGCTTACAGACTGAATTTCAAATACACTAACAACATGGTTGAGTATGAATCACTTCTTTTAGTTCTTAAATTAGTTAGGAAGCTAGTAGCTATCAGAGTTTCTGTCATGGGAGACTGTGAATTAGTTATAAAACAAATCAGGGTTGTATATATTACCAAAGACCCTATATTAAGTTCTTATAGAGGAACCAATATAGAAATACTAAACACTTTCCTAAAAACCAAGATTGTTGTAATTCCTAGAAAGCATAATATGTAGGCTCATGGTTTAGCAATGTTTTCCAGCACTTGTAAGTTACCATTTCAACCTAACCATCAGTACACTGTTGAGGTCAGGCACATGCCTGCTATCCCAGATAACTTGAAAAACTGGCAAGTATTTGCTAATAACAAACAAATAAACAATTTTTTAACCTTAGAGGAAGAATTTGTAAATAGTAATATAGATATTGATATAACATTAGATCCTGATTTTAAAGATGAAATAGAAATTAATGAAATAGAAGATGAAAAGATAGATAGATTCCATCCCACTAAATTTTCAAAATTAGATGTAGAAAACCTAAAGCAAGTTGAAATTGATGAGATAATTAACGAAGACTCTTAAATCATTAATCTCAAAGACAACCTTTTGCCCAAAGGATTAACCCCTTTGGAAGACTTGTTTGATTCAAATGATGTCCCTAGAAAACCAAAGATGGAACCTTCAATATCTTATATAGAGGAGTGTAACATAGGCACTAAGGAAAATCCAAAATTAATCAAACTTTCAAAGTGCTTTCCTCTTACCGAAAAAGTGAAATACCTTGAACTATTAAAGGAATTCCAAGATGTCTTTGCTTGGAGTTATGAAGACCTCAAGTCCTATGACACCAACATCATACAACACACTATCCCCATAAAAGAAAACCAGAAACCTTTCAGGAAGAAGCTTAGGAGGATCAATCCCATCCTATTTCCTTCTATTGAAAAGGAAATCTAAAGGATGTATGAAGCCAAGATAATAGCACCAATTATATTCTCTAATTGGGTTTCAAATTTGGTGCCAACAAGGAAAACAATTGGTGAGATCAGACTTTGTGTTGATCTCAGAAATCTTAATAAAGTTTCACTCAAAGACAATTTCCCTCTCCCTAAAATGGATGATATCTTACAAAGGATAGTAGGGTCAACCAAAATCTCATTATTGGATGGGTTTTCTAGTTACAATCAGATTTTAGTTCACCCAAACGACCAGGCTAAAACTGCATTTACTACTCCTTCGGGCACATTCATGTATGTGAATATGCCTTTTTGGATTAAAGAATGCAGGGGCCACTTTCCAAAGAGCCATGGACATAGCTTTTGCTAAGGAAATTCATGAATTCCTAGTAATATATTTAGACGACATCACTGTATTCTCAAAATCTGATAAACAACTCTTAGATCATCTAAGGCAGGTTTTCATCAAATGCAGGAAGTAAGGAATTCCTTTGAATCCCAAAAAGTCTTTATTTGGGTTAGAAGAGGGAAATTTATTAGGCCATATAATCTCAAAAGTTGGTATCCAAATAGATCCTGCAAGAATAGAAGCCATATTACAGATACAACATCCTAGGAGCATTAGGGAATTACAAGTGTTTTTAGGAAAAAAACAATTTTCATAGGAGATTTATTTCTAACCTAGCAGAATTAATTAGATCATTAAACAGTATGTTGAAAAAAGATTTGACCATAAAGTGGACCATTGAGGCTATGAAATCCTTTGAAGATATTAAGCTAACATTAACAAAAACACCAGTTTTAATCAGTCCAAAGTTTGATAGAGATTTCATTATCTTTTCCTTTGCCTCAGAACACACAATTGCTACAGTCCTACTACAGAAGAATGATTAGGGTTATGAACAACCTATTTCCCCTTTTAGCAAAGCCCTAAGAGATACCCCCTTAAAATAAAATATAATGGAAAAGCATGCCTTTTCTTTGGTCAAAGCTATCAAAGATTTCAGGGTTTACATTTTATATTCTCATATAATAGCCTATATCCCTAATTTAGTAGTCAAGGATATCATAACTTAGGATGGACTAGATGGAAAGAGAGGGAAATGGATCGGTACTATGTTAGAATATGACCTAGAAATCAAACCGACAAAGTTAATGAAAGGCCAAGGTTTAGCCAAGCTCATGGCTGAATCTAACTGTCATGGCTTAGATATTAATTTTATTGCAGAAATGGATAATGAAGAGGAGATGGCGACTCCACCAATTAGCCAGGCCTTTATTGAATCACCATAGTATGCTAACATCATATATGTTTTACAAAATCTACAAGCTCCTCCTGAATTATCCAGGACCAAAAGCTAATCTTTAAAAATGAAATCCTTGAAATTTTTCATAATTGACAATGCTTTGTTTTGGAGGAGTCATGAAGGTATCGTTCTTAATTGTTTATTGAAAGAAGAATCTGGCAAGTTGTTACGAAAGTTTCATGCAGGTGACTGTGGAGGACATCTTTACTGGAAAACCACTGTTGAGAAGATTCTTAGAGCTGGTTTCTATTGGCCTAATTTGTTCTCTGATGTAAAGAAATTTGTAACCTCATGTCATAAATGTCATATTTTTTAAGGAAAGAAAAAGCTTTTACCCCTGCCCCTAAAACCAATCTCTGCTGAAGCTTCTTTTCAACAATGGGGTCTTGACTTCATTGGTGAAATCCACCCACCTTCCTTTACCCAACACAAATGGATCCTGATTGCTACAAACTATTTTACCAAATGGATAGAAGCCATACCATCAAGGAAAGCCACTCACACTATTATAATAACCTTCCTTGAGGCCAACATCCTATCTAGATTCGGGTGCCCAACTAAAATCGTCACTGATAATGTAGAAACTTTAAAATCTATAGAATGATTGATTTCTGTAATAAGTATCATATAACCCTGGGCCACTCCACAACTTATTACCCTCAAGGAAATGGACTAGCAGAGTCCTCAAACAAAATTCCGGTAAATATCATCAAAAAATTGCTAGAGGATAACAAGAAAACATAGAACAAAAAGATAGTAAATTCCTTATGGACAGACAGGCTAACCACAGAGAAATCCATTAGTACTAGTCCTTATCAATTAGCTTATGGAATGGAAGTTGCTTTCCCATCTTCCTTGGGAACAACAATGATTAAACTACTCCAAGAGTTGCAGGTTGAACCAATTGACATCCAAAGAAGAATCAACCAAAAAATTCACTTACTGCAAACCAGGGAAGAAGTGTACATCAGATCTCAAGTTGTGTAGGAAAGGATCAAGAATAATTTTAATAAAAGGACTAAGGAAGAAGGTTTTCACCTAGGGGACAAAGTTATAAAATGGGATTCAAGGAGAGAAGATAAAGGTAAACATGGGAAATTTGATTTCCTATGGAAAGGCCCATATATTATTTATGCTTTCAGGGGTAATAATGCTTTCTTCCACAGAGAAGTGGATGGCACAGAAGCAGAAGGAGGGCCTGTGAATGGTCGAATTCTCAAATAGTATATTGAACCCAGTTACTGAATGGTCGAATTCTCAAATAGTATAATTTACTTTCAAAAAGTCTAGAGTTGACTGGATGGTGATTTTTGAAGTTGAAGCCCAAAGAGAAGGCCCTAAGCTTCAAAAGTTTTACCGTCATAAATAAAGATAATGCAAAAACATGAAAATGAAAAGTTGCAAGGTAACATCATAAAAATTCAAAAGGCTATTGATCTACAAAGTTCTTAACATTTCACCAGGAAATGTCATCCCTAAGTGGAGCCACTTTAGGTTCCTATACCAATAGGAGTCATAATTTTTGAATGTTTGAGATTAAACCTGTAATATGTACATACCTTTGCTTTCTACAAATGTTTTCCATATTCAAAAAATTAAAAAATGTGAAGAGGGTATGTCCTAAATGAATAATCAAAGGACAAAAAGAATAAGAGAAGTCCAAAAAGTGAAAAATATGAACCCCCCAAAAAGGAAAAAGACCATGAAAGTGAGCAAGTCAAAATGCCACTACTATTTACTTTTATGCATGATAATGATTGTGTGAAGCTTGTTATTCATGCCACAATCCATGGTAATCAAAGTATTTAATCTTGATTATGCCATGCTTTAAATTTCATGTTGATAGTTAGAGAATAAAATATTAACAAACTACTTAATCTTGGTAGATCATTAAATGAGTAGAGTAAATAAAAGGAGCTCAACTATTTAATCTGAGCCCTTGGATGTAAAGGTCAGATTTATTTAATTTAATATTGTAAAGAGAAAGAAAAATGTTTGACAAGGGTTTGCTAGATCAAATGCACCCTAATAAAGAGAAGTGAAAATGGTAGGATGAGTAGGTGGATAAGAACAAGAAAGGTTGTAGAAGTATGATGATTGATTAGACAAAAAAATATTTATCATTCACATCATAAGAGTTCCAGATATCAATGAACAATCAAGCATGAAAATGGATATCAAAGTCAATTAATTAACTTCTCTCATCCATTTCACCTTTTACTTAACTAATTTCCCACAATAAAGTTCAAAGTACTTAAAAACCCTAAGTCAAATAGGCTCAGAGCATTTCTCTGACTTTTGGAGGGACCAAACCCTCGGCTCAATGAATTATAGGCAGTAAGTACTAAAACCCCCTCAGAAAAAATCATCCCCCTTCATTCCCCCTCGTTTCCCTAATAAAACCCTGTTTCGTAACGATTAAACACTACTTACCTAGGAAAAGCAATCACCACCATGTAAAACCCCTTTTTCCCAAAAAAACCCACAAAAACACCTTATCCTAAATATTTATGTTAATATTGGAAAAGCATTAAAACGTGAAAAAAAAATTTTACTTAAGGGTATTGTGCCCCTTTCTGCTCATTTTATTAATTACTAATTTTATTTATTAAATCATGAAAAAACCCATTTCCCCTTATATATTTAACTCCTACATATAAATTAACCCTACCCTGAGTTTAATTATATAAACTATGATTTTTACCCAAGCCTTGAAAAACCCACTAACTAATTGATCTATGATTAAGTTAGGCAAAAACCCAATTAATCCCTCCGCTAATGACCTCGACGCATTAACCCCACCTTAATCCATCATTAACCCACATATTGTCGCACTTAATCACTAGCCAGGCCCCCCCCCCATTAGCCTCCGTGAAGTTTCCCTGCCCGATCACCGTGCGATCATCTCCCTTCACATCCGACGACCCTTATCCATATCAAGCGGACCTGACATCTAAAAAATACCAGCCCGATAAAGCTGTTTTCCGTTGGGCCCCTGATGCTATGTGTTGTTCAACCTATGGAATTGAGCGACCTCCTTGCAATACCACCGAGCACCCAAAAGTGGTGTGATGGAAACCATTTACCGCTCACTCGCTACCCGACAAAGTGGTTATTGTTCACCCCAATACACGACAAAATGACCACTGTTCACCTGTACCAACCAAAATTGACTTTCACGCAAAAATCCAAAAAGCCACAAATCATTTGTTTTTATCCTTTTTTCAACTATAAACATCCATGCACGCACCTGTGAACATTGAAGCTATCAACCTATGTCCAATTGCACCTTAAAGACACCACAGAGCACCTAGTTCACTTTCCAACCTACACAGAGCCTTTTCGACCATTCGCAGTTGTTATCCACCCTGTTCAGAGCTAGTTTTCCTTAAATTCTAGGTATTTAAGCCATAATTCACTAGAAAATCTATCAATTTTAGAACCAGTTACTAATTTTTATTAGTTCAAGAAAAAAATTAATCAAAGGAACTCAAGCAACTGAAGCTTAATCTGTACTAAACCACCATTTCCCTAAAAGACTGAAAATCACCTCCCCCACTCTCAAATCCACAAGAACTAAGAATGGACACCCCAATTGCCATGGATGTCAGACCCATCTCTACACCCCACTTAGACCTGGACCACCTTCCCCTGACTAATAGGTATTTCCAGATAAATGACACCACTGTCCATGAATCCCCGCTCAAAGTACATTGCCAAAGTAGGGATATATACTTGAACCATGTTGATGAAATTGGTCTTTGGGAATCTAATTTGCCCAAGTACCAGTTCCAAGAAGTCCACATTTTCCCAGAAATCGTCCACTAATATCATGCCAATTATATCCCAAGTCAAAAAGCAATCATTTCCCCTAACCAGACCATATGTTTCACCATCACTGCTGAATCTATCAATGAGATGCTACAACTTCAACTTGGCCCAAAATTGACTCCCCTCTCCATTGGAGATCTGTTGGACTTATTTCCCAATCCCAGCCTTGCAAGATTGGCCCAGATAATCCAAACCTTCATCCTAGAAGAGAAGTATACCCCCAAAGAACCCCCACCATATGCAACAGCTTTATTTTCTCCTTGGGGTAGAAGTATTGTAGATATGATATCTAGAGTCCTGGGTTATACCACCAGTGAATATTTTGATGAGATTATTCTAGCCTTCATGTCCATATACAGTCTAGGAAAACCTCTTGTTGTTATCTATGATTATGCCAAATTTATAACTGATAGTGTTAGTGTCAGTCTTTCCAGCCTTCCTCCAGTGATCAAATATGCTCTTACAAAGTGATTTTGAAGTGTCAAGGTCAAATTTTGTCATTTCAGTGAGTCTTCAAGCAAAATTTGGTCACTAGGCATTAGGTCTAGGGTTTGCTCTCACTCTTTTCAAAGTTTCCCAAATTCCAATCTATGTCACTATTCAGCTGAGTCTATCATCATTCATAGGGTTTTCATTATCATCTCAGTGTCTAATGAGTCATTTTACACCTTGTTCATGCTTCAGTTGCGCCTAGGTAAGGTCATTTCCCTCTCCTAGGGTTTTGAAGGCAATTTCTCTTGGACGGTCAAATCATCGGCAAAACTTGTTTCCTGATGTTCATACACCTTCCCCTATCCTTAAAGTACCTTACCAAATGCTTCCTATCACTGAGATTCCCCAAATTCATCATTTCCGCACAAACCCTAGTTTCTAGCTACAACCTGGCAATTTTCTAGGTTGGGCCTGTGTTTTTCCCTTTTTGACCCCTTCCCCTCACTCAATCTCTGATATTCCACTTTCCCCTACTTCCTAACATCCCTACCCACTTCCAAAAATTTCCCCAAGAATTTAGAAGCCCCCTATCCCCTTCATTTCGCTCCATTTCGACAAAATTCCTTGTTTCACACATCAGGACAAGTCGCACTCAAATGATGTTTCAGAGCAATAAAAGATGAATTTTGGAAAACTGAGAGAGGTTTGTTTCCATAACATGCCAAAGAAGAAAAACCTCCTTCACTTTTTTCACAGGTGTCATGGTTTTAGAGAAATGTCAAAATTACAATCGCTAGATCCAAGGAGGTTGGCCAAGGCACAAAAAAGGAGAAAGAGGCCCGATCCACTCCAAATTTTTGCCAAAGCCTCTTTGACTGAGAATGGCACTAAATAGCCTAGCCACAGCACAAATCCCAAGAAATTTTGAGCATTTTGGGTAAATTTTGGTTTTTTCAGGCAATTTACAGGTTTTCTCCATTAACGGGTCTCACCCCCCGTGAGACCCTTCATCCCAGCAACTCCATTTTGCAAAAACTCAGCATTTCCAGATTTTTCATGGAAATTTACACTTTCTCAGCCATTACTAAGAAATTTCACCAAGTTTTGGGCCTCCAGAAAGTCAAAAAAACAAGCAAAAAATGACTTTCTACCACATTTTTGACACACAGAAAGCAGTCTTGGGAGATTGCAATTTTGGAGGGGAAAATGGCCACAAACTTCAGAAATTCCACTTGGGTTGGAAAGTAGACATATAGACCTTTCCAACAAGCCCACGTTTTCCTCATTTGGACACCTGGAAGTACCTCAAAATCAGCTCCAAAGTAGCGCGACCCGTTCAGGAAGAGGGCGCGACCCGTTGGGTAGTTTTCACAGGAATTCATCTACAGCTCAGGAATTCGCCCAGCTTTGACCAGTTTTGACTTGGGATGGGATTTTTCACCCTCTTTGATGTAATTAATGTATTTTCATGTTGACATGACACTTATTTACCTATTCTAGAAGATTCATTTATGAAATAGAAAACATTTAATGAATGAATTGGTTTCCTAGCTTATAGAGGCGAGTTGTTTTGACTGCCTAGATTTTAGTGCTCAGTTTAGAATTGGTTGAAACAGCTCCTAGAAGGATGAGCTCGACCCCTAGAGGCAAGGAAAGGTGTTAGCTTGCCTATATTATGTATTTTCTTAGTCATTTTCAGAGGTTGGAAAGGTTGGACTCTTAAGGGAGAAGCTATCATTGTATTATTTCACTGTATCTCTGCAATTTTTGGCTAAGGAAGACCAGGGTTTTGCAGTCCTCTTTGGGATTCTTGTGGACTCATGTGTTGATGGTGTGTTTCTCAATGTTCTTGTAAGCTTTGTTATGTGATTCATTTCCTTCCTTTACTTCTGCACATTAAACAAATGAAGTGTTAAAGTAAGAATTCATGCTTGCCATGCTCTGCTTTTAAGTTTGTTTAATTTCAATGTTTTCTACTGTCTAAAGAGAATTCAAAGTTATTGTTTGCTCTCTTTAGCTCTCTTTCTTTCATTCCTGACCATCCACTTCAGTTAAAGGCATCAACATTGTCTCCTACCTCGCCCTAAGGAACCCCCTACAGAAATTGTGTCCCATCCCCGCACCCAAAATTGCCCTCTCCTCAATTTGCCACCTAAAACCCTAAAAACCCCAAATCAACCCTTTTGATCAGTTTACTAGCCTAAAATCAGTGTTACCTTATTGGTCTTCTCATCTATTGGACATTTTACGAGATAGACCGAAGAGAGCCTTCTCCTGCCCCGTAGGGCTAGCTACGAGGCTAAATGGTTTGATGTAGCCTTGAGGTTTACCTGTCTCAGCCTGAGGTGAAATTTCAAGTGCTAACATAACCTTTCGCAGGCTCCAAGCAAAGCTTCCTTCTGGATCCGTCCAGCCTCAAGCCTCCAGCATATCTCCTTCCAAGACTCACTCCATGATGCAATAACTAATGGATGAACATCAAATCACAAGGAAACAAGGGTTTCCTGTACAAATGGGGGAAGTGCAGAAGGCACAAGGGTCTTCAGACCTGGTCAGGGGGAAAATCTCAGTATAGTAACCTTTCTCTCTCTTCTCTCCTCCCTTAGGCCTTCCCTTTGATGTCTTTTCATACCAATCCCAAAGTAGTTTTTTAGTTAGGAATTGGTTGGGAACAGTTGGGCCACGGGCACTGACAGGTGATCAGCAGGTAAAACCCGCGATCTCCGCCCAAAAATAAGGAGTTTTATATTTTTTTAAGTGTTTTAATACATATACGTGGGTTGGGTATATGTGGACCCGCGTATACACGCGTTTAACTTAGGGCAATGTCGCGTACAAGGAATAAAACACTGTTTTTAAATTTGGGACCATGTCTGGAAGGAGGGGTTGCCCTAGGCCATGAGTGCAGCATCACAAACCATAATAGTGAGATTTGGAGCTATAACAAGTATGGCTCTTCCTAGCGATGGAGTTGATTCAAATTCCTTCTTCATCATATCGAAAAGGCTCGGTCGTACAAATAAGGTCATAATTAAGAAGATCTGTAAGCAAAAGTGTGATTCTAGGTCTGCTTGTGAATGCTGGTTGTCCGGCAGTCAAACCAAAAACTCTATAGGAAGCAAATGCAAGGAACGAAGTGTGGGGCATAGGTTCAGTAAGTCTTCAGGTTGGTAAAGAAGGTGGTTGGTAAAAATTCAGTAGTAAGTGGCAGGGGCGTAGCGGAGTCGTCCATCGGTTCTAAGTGTTATACCCAAGGATGTACGATCTAACCAAGTAGGATAGGTTAATCTCTATAGGGTGTTGGAAAGGTGGGTGCCCGCTAAGGAAGAGAAAAAGAAGTATATTCTCTAAAGCCCACCCGATATCAATATCAAGGGTACTCTGGAGAAAGAACATATATAAATGCCAGGCACGGAGCGTTGCTTTCTTTCCTGCATCGAGGAAATGTCATATATCTAAATGGAAGGCATGCATGCATGCATGTCTTATTGTTGCTAATTGGCCTACTTCCAGTTGTTTCTCAATCTTGAATTGTATAGGCAAGGCTCTTCGGCCGAAACCAATAGGTAAATGAAAGTAATTCTTCTAGCTTCAAAAGTGAATAGCAATGCTCAAAGTGCTCATGCCCATAAGATATCATAAGATCTGGTTGTATGGAAGAATGCAAGAGGGGAGTTAAAAGGATCTCAGACTGGTTGGTGGTTGTGGTTGTCCAACTGACAGTGTTTCATCAGTAGGCTTAAGAAATCCCTTCAAATAGGCTATAAATTGGTATCTGAATTAAGTGTTGTCTAGGCTTGAACCTTAAAAAAGAAGCCTAGCTTTTCTTTGTCCACCCACCCACAAACTAAAAGTAAACAGTGATTCGCTTGCAAGTCTGCGTCAAAAAGGTAAGTTGATAGGGGTCGTAACAAATGTCTATCTGACACCCCTTCCTTGATCATATTGAGCACATGAAGCAAAAATTGATTGTTCTAAAGAAGAGCAACTAGTGCAGTGGAGGTGGTCTCAAAAAATCCTAGCAATAGAAGGAGGTTATGAATACTAGTCTCGTCTCGTAAGAGAAAAAACTCAATGTGAGGTAGGTTGCTTGCAATGCCATTCCCTAGATGATCACTGCGCATAACATGTATTATCATTGCACATTACCATCATTCTGCCATTGTATATTGCATGCTTTCCCTTCGTTCATGTATTCCCACCTAGGATTCTAACTGGGCATTGCTTGGGCTTATCAATGCCTATGCTGAAAGAACTCCTACTTCTCCATAAATAAAGTCCACTGCTTCTGTTGCTGAGCCACTTGTGCTCTTGTTCTATCTGCGGCTTATACATTGGGATCAATAAGTAGAATTGGTGGGAATAATGGGTCAATTACTACCTTAATTGTTGGGTAACCTAGGCATGGAACTAATACCCCGTTGATCCTTGTTGATATGGTTATTTCCCCCGCCGTGTGTTGGTTCGCTCATGTTGATTTCATATACTCTTCAGGTTTGACACAGCTAGCCCAGCTACACTTTAAGGTTAAAAACACCAATTATTCACACTACTATAGACCTTGCCTCATAAAGGGCAAGTGTTTCAAAATAGTGCAAGACCCACATCAAGGATAAGGCAAGGGATACAACAAAATAAATATCACTAGGGGATTACTTGCACCATACCTTATTTTAGAGGAACGCATTAAAACAACACCCCTACCTACAAGCAAGCTTATTCATTGGGGCTTTTGAATTTTACTATACCATAGCAGCTAGATTAGCTAGCAGTTCAGTTCCTTAGATGCTCGCCCTCCTCGCAACACACCCAGCCCAAGAGAGACTTTAGGCTTTATAAAACCTATATATAGTGGTTGCCCTAAATCCTATATTTAGCCCACCCTTTAGGTTATTATACTGTTGATGTGGTAGATCCAAAATTAGGTGTTGTTGGTCCACCAGCACAATAGCAGCACAAGGTCCAGGGGACATATAACCAGCCCATGAGTAGCATGATAGGTCCGAGAACTATTTCCCCTTCCAAGAACTCATTCTAAACCTTCTCTTTTGTTGGAATCATTTGATTGGATCAATCACTATCGTTTGGTCAAAGTCAATCCCTCCCTTTGGTTGGCATTAACCCGTATCCGTCCATATCCCTTTCATGGTTCGGTCAATCCCTTCCTTTGTTTGTTTCACCTGGCTAGCGTAGGTATGGATTTACAAGGTGGTGGTATGCCCTTTCCTGATTTCTAGATCTAATTAATAGTAGTATCTTGAACCAATAATTATCCATGGAATAAGAACCGGTACTCCCTCACCTACAAATAGTATGGTGGAAATTTCCATGCCTTAGAATAGTTGAATAGTCCAGCGATAAGTGGTCTAAGTTGAACCTCGTCTGCTACTACTTGCTTGGAATGAGACTTAGACTGTGACTGATACTAAGACCTACCTCCTACTGCTATTGCACTGAGAAGCTGACCACCACACCTCATCCTGTGATAGTTCGTGGAATGAGAAGCTGTCACTGGGAAAATAGCGTGCTTAGGGAAGGAATAAGCCTGTCGTTGGGCTGGTCATCCCTCGATAACTGGTTGTTGGGCTTGAAGCTATGAACCTAACCTCCAGCTATTTCATCGGCTGAGAATCCATCTGGTAGAAGTCATGCAATTGATAGTCTAGTCATAAGGATAGTTTGGTTATAAGCGATCTAACTCGATCAACCTTGACTAACTAATTCAATGAACTGACCTAGACCCATGCAATAGTATGCTGGAAGTCATGCCATAAATTAGATTCTATGGTTAGTGATCGGGAATGACTAGCTATCGAGCCTGGCTGGATAAAGATTTGAGGAATGATATCTAAGCAAATAACAAGGAGTTAGCGAAGTATTTCATTCCTAGCTACAGTCGGTAATGAGGTAGAGAAAGACCTACCTACCTTCTACCTCTACTGGTTGTGCCTACCCCTACCTCCTAACCTAACTATGAGATGATAATCCCTACCTCATACTTAGAGGTATAGGGTCAAGGAAGAGGTTCTAGGTCTAGTAAGAGTAGTTCGAGGGTTCTGACTGCTATGGGCTACGATTGGGAATGATGGGCTATCAGCAATGAATTCTCTAGAAGTGGTCGACTTGGTCCCGTCCCAGTGGATGTTTCATGTTGTGATGGTGACTTGGGTATCTATCATGGGAAAATGGGTAACATAGCACAAAAGTGAACATGAAAAATGTTGAAAGTTCCCACCAACCCAAACATGTAAGATATAATAAAGAAAGTTGTAGGGTGGGGGTGTTTTAGAAGATACAACAAAATATAAAATGAGCCACTGGTCCAAGAAGAACCAAAATATGAGGTTGTATACAAATAGAATCCCATTGGATGAATAAACAATTCGGGGTTTACCGATCAATCCAAGAAACGTTAGGAATAGTACCCACTGAGCATTCCTTTCTTGTGCTACCCACTGACTGTCTAACAGTAGGATTATATAAGGTAATATGACTATTAGTCCCATGTCAATTAGCCTTTAGACACTTGATTAGTCTATCTTAGCCCATTGAGTAGGTTACCATGGACACTGTACTTTCTTTCTTACTTGCCTCCTGTTAGAGTAGGTTCCATAGAGTAAGGTCTTAACATGCACTAATATAACTACTAGCTATAGTATAAGTATTACTACTTTCTACTATACTTGCCTTAGTCTTAGGTCCATGGACATTGTCCCTAAGAGACAAGCTTAGTAGTCCAAGTGGAAAGACATTATTTAAATACCATTTCTGAAGAGAATATAGATATCTATATATCTATTATTCTATTCCCTTCTTAGAAATAATAATGGATATCATTATATATAAGATTATGCAATTCTCTTAGATAAGAATTATGTTTTCAAAGTGCTCAAATGTCTATCTAAATGTTTTATCACATGATAGCTAGAAAATGAATGACGCCAAACGTGTTTTAAAAAGGATGATAAGATCTATTTTTTTCACTCCTGACATTGGTTGAACAACAGTTCCTACAAGGTTGAAATAGTACCCAGATTGTTTGGAAAGGAGATAGAGATAGATAAACCCTCCTTTCAGTTATTTAGAACCCATTACATATAAGCAACATCCTTTTCTTTTAACCCCAAGCTTAGAGCGAATCTGTTTTGTTGGAAAGACTACCTTAGTCCATGCCCTTAGTTCCATGGAGTGAAGACTTGTTTGCCGTCTTAAGTAGAGAAAGAAATACTAGACAAGTAAGTACTACTAGTCGGACTGACTTAATCTCCATGCACTAGAGAAAGATAGACTGCATTAGGATCGTCTTTTTATTAGTCTTTGTACCAGCCCTCTTATGGTAGCCTCCTAGACACAGTGGCTTGATAACGGTATCACGTTTGTCACGTCCTATGGGTTACCATACTGGAGCTCCAAGCATGAATTATAGTTTCATTGATTCCCCTTGCCGTTGAGTAGACCCATGTGGATAAGGCCCCCTTGAGTAGTCCCTATGATTTGTCCCCTTTGATTAGCTCTACGTGTATCTATAGGAGTATCCTCCCCCCATAGAATTTGTTCCCTCTCCCTGTGGTGGCAACTGGGAATGACTAACTAGGATGGTCTCTCGACTCGTTCCTCACCCCTTTAGTAATTCTCTTCTATCGAACTAACTTGCACTGGCGACTCTTGGATCAAGTAAGAGGCACCTAAACCTACGTGGATCAAGTGAATCAATACCTAGCATAGGAAAAAAATCTAAATGAGAATAGCTTAGTCAATAAAAAATATACTTTGAGTTTCCAGTAGGTAATGAGATATCGAACCCTCAAAAAGAACAATTTCATTAATCAAGAATGGCAACTGAAATATTTTGTAGAACCGGTAAACCAAGCCAGGGGATCCAAGCTAGTTTCCAAAGCAAGCTATGAATAATGGTGGTTGTACCCATGCTAGAGGTGAAAGGTTCTAGGCTTCTTCCTGTTGGACCTGGTGAGGTGGGTGTGGTTACACAGAGTTAACATCAAAGAGATGACACACGTAGAATCACTTACTTTTATCCTTTACATGTCGAACCAGCTTCTCTCGGCTATGACAGGTTGTGACCAGTGGGTATGTCTCCCTTGTATTGGCTAGCAGAAACTCACACACTATTTATCTTCTTATTCTCATATATTGGCTAGCTGCAGCTCACACACTACTATTTTCTGGGCCTCACCCCAAACGATGGTTGTTCATGTGTCTGGTAAGTGAAAGTGAAAGATTGGTATTTTGATCTGTAGGCCCTGCTTTGCCAGTGTGTGTTGTACCCTGCTTTGTCGATGTGGGAAATAACTAACTAATAAACTAACTGGTGCTACTCCCCATGGCTTACTATCCTTGGGTCACAGAGAACACGATTGCTTAATTGGGAAGTCAAACAGGTCACGTCAAACTGGGCATGGGGTATTGTCAACGAGTCACAACGTCTAGTTTATCGATACAGGTTCGATGAATATAGTTTCTATCTTCTTTTCTAAGTGAGAAGGTTCTTCTATCACTGACTGTATCTATCCCATCCTGGTAGCTAACACCTGATTAGCCAATTTGATTAGTCCAATTCAATTAGAGTGGAAGATCGCAGTCAATTAGTTCAGTTGAAATAACGTATTTTGAGTAACCAAGCTCAGTCTATTAGCCAAGCAAATTGGGTCATCCCAGTGTATTAGGGGTATCAAAGAGGACTAAGCAGAGTCTAGTATAGTTTCAAAGTAGAGAGTATCCTATCCTATATCTATGAAAGTAATGGAGTACCAACATATAGTAGCAGAATCGACTCTTGGGATCAAGTACCAGCATCAACTGTGTAGCCTCTTGGCATTGAGTGTATTATAATTAAGATGAGTAATGGAGTATCGACATCAAGTGAATCACAACCAGCAGTCATAATCGAGTCAATAACTACCTATATGGATCGGCAGCATCACCTGCCTCTTGGAATTTACACAACTACGTAAAAGTAACAATGGCTTGACCAACATTTAGTTTCTTCCCATCCATTTCTATAAGGGTGGACATCACTAACATACCCGTACCCGAAGTTGACTGATCCAAACTCCCAATCTTTGGTGCAGGGGGGCCACCAAATAATTCCACGACCTGAAAGATTATCAAATAAATAAGTTAAAGGTATAAGGTAAGCATAAAGATCAAATCTATAAAGCGACAGGTATAGGGAGATAAATTGAAGCTGAAGCAAGCCATAAACCCATTTCTTCAACCATTCATTGTTTCTTTTCCTAGCCTGTGTCATGTATTGTGCCAGCCAAGTTTGTTTATTGTTCCAACCCATTTCTTCTTTCAACAATCCAGCCAGTAACGAACGAAGTGAGTAGCTATACTAATTCACCAATGGTATATTATAGATGTAGTAATCCAATAAATATCTCAACAACTTATATGTTTTTCCTTCCCCTCCCTCCTTTAATGAGAATATTTGGATTGAAAGCAAACCTAACTCTTCATTATTCCAGCCAGCAAGCAGCCCCTTCTCCTAGCCCATATATGACTAGCGATTAGCTGTATGGCTATGACAACAAGCTATCACCCCCACCTTATGGCTATAGCACTAACTAGACCTTATTCTTGCAACTATTCTTACAGCAATGAGACTTAGCTATGACTGGCATCAACTCTTGGCTCTCCTATTAGCATCTTGTCAATGTCCCTCCCTATTTGTAGATTACCCTGTGAGTGGCTATACGTGGTAGCTCATTATAGATTAGCCCTAGATGGGGGAATGAAATAGATTCAAGTTGAAAGAAAGCTAAATATAAAAAGAAACACTTGTATTGACATAGGGCATTGTCTATCTGAACTGGGCTTGTTGCTGTCGAAAACACGACCCAATGTTTCTGCCAATTGAGTCAATTCTGGAATTCACTCTCCCTCTTCTGGGCGGTCAAGCAAGTCGCCAGTCATTAATGCATCTCTTCTTCGAGCCACCATTATCCTGAAAAGATTGACAAAATCTATTTTGCGAGTTAGTCATTATGGGTAGCTCGTACAATTACAAAAGATCAAACTAATGGACATCTAAAATCTTTCGTTCTCCATGGCTACATAGTCTCTTTTTATCCTTCAAAAACATCTCTATGGATTCCCCATCACCTTACAAGCATCCGTCAATATTCTTGAATTATGTAACTACGGGTTGGGCTCACGCCTTTAGTCTATTAGTGCTTATAGAATAGAACCTTCCAAGAAAAGGAGACAATGACTAAGCTGGATAAGTTTACCCAGTTACTATTCTCCTAGTATGGTAGCTTGAACTTTTTCTAGGTGAAGGTTGTTACAGCAGGGGAAGTCATGTATAATGGGAGAAAGCCAACAAATGGCCCTACTATATAGAACTTGGTGGGGTAGATTGATCCAGATCCGAAACTAGACAAAAGATTGGACAACAAGCCTACTTATCAAGCTCGCCAGGAGGAGGTCATAGTGTATTATTTCCTACGTATGGTGTCAACCCGTCAAACCAGTAATAGTGCATTATATTTCTATGCAATATTGAAGCGGTATAAAAGCTGTATCAAAGCAAGAACTTATGGGAACGACCCAGCCAGCGAGGGGAAAGCAGATTGAGGAGGGCACTAATGAATGGACGAATAAGCCAGGTAGACTCATATTGTAGGTGGTGGCACCCTTCTGGTTGCACTAAATAGAATGAGGAAGCTGATCGATGGGCTCTATCCTTCCTTCCTATAGTGGGATTAGGAACAAATATCAGCGCAAAGTGGAGCTACTGGATCAGAACATAACTAGGTCAGAGTAGAGCGTTGGATCTGGATAAAGAGATGAAACAGATTTTATGGAGAAGGCTAGGTTGGAACAGAACACGGAGCGAATAGAGCTAGCTAGATCAAAACTCACCATTGTGAATGCCAAATCCTTTCTCAAGTGGTTGGATTGGCAGGGCATTACATCGAATATGAAGATATTGATCCAAGAACAAGAAACAAAATGTCAGGTCTCACTCTAGTGGGGGTCCGGGGGAAGACTGAATAAGGTTGGGATGGGATCTCCTTTATTTAGAAATCTCAACTAGTCCTCCATTGGTGTTAGCTAATTCAATCCATCCAATCATGATGGGGCCTCAAATCCACTTTCTTCGACCACTACCAATATAGAAAGGTAGGACGCCTATATAAACAATGGGGCATTATGTGTGTGAGTTGGGCTTATGGTTATCATAAACTAGAGAAGAGGAGGGGGCTTCATTTATTATATTTCTTACTATCTCTATCCCCCTATTCCTTGGCTCATGAGGAGGTATATATGGATAGGCTGACTTCCCTGAGTTCATTGGGTGTAAAGGGTTGGGGTTCAATAAATGGAACATAAGCAGGAAACACAGCAGAACAGAAAGCATGAGCAGGCGGGTCCTCACATAGCTCAAATAGATATCGTAAATCCAATAGTAGATTCCATAGCCCCAATAGTGATTCAAGCCCATGTGATAAAGAAGTAGACCTCCCATGTGATAAGCAAGCATAGTGAGCGAGGTTCCTACTCTATAATGGCGGGCCCTACCGCTACTATAGTTGGGCAGTGAGCCAGTGATGAAACCAAATTGTATGCTGAACTAATCATGTAACATGTTATCACCAAAAAAAAAAAGGTTTATATTTTTCTTAGTCATGGTATTAGGTAAGTGTCAAGTCACCCTATGTTTCAATGGGTAGGTGGTAGGTTAGGAGTCTCAAAGGTTTAATTTAATTTAATTTAATTATTTATTTATTTTTTATTTTTTTATTTCTATGTTTCATGAGTCCTATAGCCTTGTTAGAAACTCATAGCTTAAGGCCAATTTGAAATTTTTTGGAATTAGCCCCGAAACCACGTTTTCATTGTGCAGACAGTGTAAATTGTTTGTTTTGCGCTACGAGAACACTGCTCTTTTCGTAGCGCTTTTCCCTGCACGCTACGAAAGTGCGGATTCGTAAAAATAGTCTTGTCAAAAATCAATCTGTTAAAATTTCGTTAAAATTTTCATTATTAGGTGTCAGCTAGGAGTCAGTCCTTAAGCATGCCACCACTGCAAACTCATCATTTCAAATTTAGGATTCATTATGAAAGATAATTTCAAAATTCGAAAAGGCTGGCTAGTCTCATCATTTTAGTTTGCATGCAAACCCTTGAAACATAATTGTTTTCGAACAATAAACTTTGATAATTGTTCACCAAGGTTTTCCTCATCCATCATTCAGGTGAGGTTGACCACCATTGGCAAGTGAGGCTGATCAATTGAATTTCAAAAGAGGTCGGCTTTGTCACAAGAATTCAGAAGAAAAGATGACAGAGGAGAAGAAACATCACATCTCTGGTCATTGCTTGAGAACGGAGCCTGAAAGCACTGAGGTCCTAATCAGAGACAAAGCAGTTTTAGAAGCCTCCAAGAAAGCAGGGTGCTGGAAGTTTTGTAAGAAATTGCAGGGAGGGTATACCTAGGTGACAAAGGAGTTGGCACTCTATTTTAGTGGCTTAAGTACAAAGGTCAAAATGCTTAATTTGCAAATTTCTCCATAGGTCATAGCGTTGGTGACAAAACTTCCTAGGGGGTAAGAGACATGGTTGGAAAACTTCAGATTCGAAATGGAACCATGTAAGGTGTTCTTGAAGCCACATTTTTCAGAAACTGACCTAACCAAGGCAATTCCAAAAGACTACATCAAGGACAGCTATACCAACTTGCTCTTCAACATTCAACGTTATTTCACCTGTGAAGGCAGATATCAAAAGGTTTATTCATATCATTTTAAACTCCTTTTACATTTTACCGGTATGATTTCTCTAGATTTTCCTTACTTCTTATTTCGAAGTATAGCTAAGATGGCAGATAAAGTACAGTTAAAATCCCAAGGATGTGAGACTTCCCTGTTTCATCATGGTCTAATTAAATTGATAGTTCTACATGAGCTCAAAAGGTTCAAAAAATATTGGTCTTCATATTTGTTTTTATATGACTTTGGAACATAAAAACATGGTGAATACACTAGCCCTAGGGTTAAAGGAATTCCATCAATAGAAACCAACAAGTCTACAATGTCCATGGTAAAAAGATATGTTAAGTTAAAGCCTAGGAAGTAGGAGAAAGAGCAAGAAAGCAAAACCCCAACAGTCATTCTTGAAAATCCTAAATCTGCCAAGGAAAAGATATCTGAGGTTAAAGGAAAGACAAAAGAGTAGCCAACTAGCAAACCAGTTCAAAAGAGATTGACTGAAAGCCAAATTGCAAAGGATAAAAGAAAAACAATGATCTCGGGAGAAGTTTCAAGATTGAAGGGTGATTTAAATGATATATTAAAGGCCATTGACATTACAAAATGCCCTTTGGTGTAGGCAGATGTGACAAAATTTGATCAAAGGAAGTCAAAGAAAGTGAAACCCTCCAAGAAATTGGAATTTGAGGATGATGTTACAGCTTTTATTTTTAAACCTAGAAAGCCCTTAACCAGGAAATCCAAGAAGATGCAGGAGTCCAATGTTGAATTGGAGAGAACAAAAGAAGCCTTTGTTGTTCAAGAAGAGTTGATAGAGTTACCATCTCCAAGACCTGAAGGAGACAAAAACACAGTTCTTGCCACTCAAACAGAAAAAGCTAGTTATGAAGTTATGAAAGAAATGTTAAACGCTGCCAACAATGAAATTACTGAATTAAGAGTGAAAGCAAGAGAGCATTCTGTTGAAAGGACAAATTTCAAAAGGATGAAGGCTCTCTAGGAGGCTGAAAAGGTGTCCAAACCAGAATTAGTTAGTAGTGAAAATGAATACTTTACCTAGATTGTTCCTACAATCAAAGAAGCCAGATTTGTAAGGAAAATTAAGGCTCAGCTCAGAGCTACAAATAGGGGATTGAAGAGGAAAATTGAAGATCTGGAAATACAACTAACCAAATCTGGAAAAGGGTATACAACAATAATGAAACAGAGTGTTGTAAAGAGGCAGTGAAGGAGATATATTAAAACAGTTTTGGTACACAAAAAGAATTTTGGCATATAAAGGAAGAACAACTGTGGAGAAGAACATCTATAAGGGTAAGTGATTTTGATTTTTTGTTAATCATATCAGTCTTCTTGGAATTTTTAAGAAACTCCCAAACTACATATTTTTGAAGGTTGTGTTGAAAAAAGAACATACATAGAAGTTTCGTAACGCACTACGAAACTACTATAGATGATCATTTAGAATTTATGGATGCTTTTCGGAGGTAAGGTTGGATTAGTTCCAAATTTTGAGGTTGTTGGTAGACATGGGATCATATATGAACTCTCAGATAACAGTGGTATAGATAGTAGAGCTTCAAGGAATATTTCATAGGTAATGTTATCACAAAATCAATACTAAGGGCTGCTACTTAATAAGATCTCATGAAACTGTTTCAGACCAGGCTTTAGACTAAGGTTTAGCCTCCTTAGTCAGAGAGGGCTCTCTCACATATTTTTGATATGCTTTAAAAGGACAAGAAAGATGGCTAACTCTTTAATTTGTATATAAAATTCATGCTGGTTGGAACAACAAAGATAAGGCTTCTCCCATTGGGCTCATGGAGTCATACATTCCTACAGTAAACAAGTAGCCACTCAATCATGGAAACCAAGGCATACAATGTCTCAATGTTCAAAACATCTACGAAGAAGAACCTCAACTCAACAAAACATACACAGGAAGTCTGAGCATCAGTGATGAATTCAGAGTGATTGCATGTTTAGTGAACTGTAAACAAGATGAATAAAACCAAACCACATATATTCTGAACATTTGAAACACAAGATGAATCTTGGGAAGAAACAGTGTACTTTCTATTACTGTCAAAACACTTTACATAAGCCAATATGAAAACTCTGTCTTTTGATAAAAATCTCCAACCCCTTTTACATCAGAGTTTTTCCTATATATAGGAAACAAAACTAAACTACCTTGAGTCTCCTCCTCCAGCATGAAGGGAGCTCGAAAATCTATCATTAATTTCCTTATCTATATTTAAACTAACTTATTAAATACAAAGGTATTGTGCTTTAAATACATAGAGTCCTATTCCTATTCAAACTCTAATTCTATCTCCTCGTGTGCATGATTCCTTCTTGAGCTTTGACACCTGTACTATTTCTATAGTGGCTGAAATGCATTTGAGAGGCATTCACTGAACGAGCTGCCTTGGATTCCAACTGTACTGATGACTCATTATTTGGTGAAGATATCTGCTCTGTTTTCACGGTCCCTGCCTTCCATCAATCTTTATTTCCAAAAGAACATGCTTGAAGCCGTTTAATACCTTTGATGACCATGCATAACACCATATGCCTAATGATCTGGATGTGTTGTGAACTGGACATGTGTTCAACCCAAAATTTCAGTAACCCTACCAGAACCCTAATATTTCGGTCATAAAGTAGCTTTAGGAAGACTTAGCGAAAAAAAACAAAATGTTTCACCTTTTTGCTACAATACTTACACTTGTCATTCTTTGAATGCTTTGGCAGCTTTGTATGGTCTCTTTTCTGCCCTCGAAGAATTCCCTTTCAAAAATTGGCTGGCCTCAGCATCAATTTCATTGTTTTTTACAAAACAGTCACCTACAGCAGTTTCGTAGCGCACTACGAAACTGCTGTTCTTTTCCAAAATTACAGTCTTCAATGAATTTATCAATTACTTTGTGACTGTTACAGCTTCGCTTTTGGCTCCAAAATTCCTAATTTGTCTTCCTTTTATATATGCCTCAAAAACCAATGATCTTAAGAAAAATAAAACAAAAACTTGGGGCAACATCTGACCTTAAAGATTTGCAATTTTTTATTTGGCAGCTAACTTGCCTAACTGAGCTTTTAGTTTTGCAAGTTCTTTTTCCATGGCTGCAATTTCTGATACAGTTTTCTCCAAATTAGCCATTTCTTCCTCAGCTGCCTCCCATTGCTCCTTTGAAGATGATGTTTTAGCTTCTTTGACAATGGGAAATTTTTTATCCATCTCTTTCTTTTTGACTTCCTTTGCTTTTTCTGCTTGAGGTATCTGCTTTTCCCTTTCTTTGGCCTGTCCTCTGGTGTATGGTTTTCTTTTGATTTCCTCTGCCTTCTCTGCTTTAGGCAGTTGTTTAATTTCCTTTGTTTCAGTTACCTTGACAGCTACCTCATCCTTGTGAACTTGCTCAGCTGTTTTGATTTGCCCCCTGGTGATTGGCCTTTGGGGTTTGACCATAAATTCCTTACCAGACTCTTCAAACCTTAGCCTTTTTGAGGCTTTTGATTTTTTGGTGCTATCAGGTGATGACTGGGTTAGGTCAATAGGCATTGACTCAACCTGCACTGATTTGGCTTGTTCGAAATCAATTGCCTCCAACAAATCCTTTAGACTAGCCTTTGACATAGGGCTATCTTCCACTGCTATTGATTTTCCTTTTTCTCTGCTTAGCCGACTTCTGGTTCTGATTCCTGTTACTTGTGCAATTCCACTTGGCTTTGATGCATCTTTATGGTGTTTGATTCTTTCCTTGGATGATTTGGATGTCTCTTTTGCTGATGGTTTAGGTATTTCTTTTATGACCACAGGCTTCTCTGATTTCCTTGGCTTAGTTTTGGGCTTCTTTCGGTCTTTAACCTCCTTTTTGAGCTCAGCCAATGTAGGTTCTTCAATTCTTCTTTCTTTTTCCCTATCTGGCAATGGGGTAAGACCTGTTTTGCTTTGGAAACCGGACATAAAAATGAAAGAGTCCCAATCCCTACCGATTTTTTGCAAACTATCTAACACCAGCAACTTAATTAAATCATGGTGGAACAGGGAAGTTTCACAATTGTCTTTCTTTAATTTAACTTTGTCGCACATTTTACCAAGACTCCTGAATAAATAAAAAGGGATGTCTATGGACGCCTTCCCTGTGAAATGTAGCAAAAGTTTGAAGTGATATGAGTAAACCTTGGTGTACCTTCCCTCGCATGTGAGGTATTTCTGAATGGCTGTGAGGAGCAGAGCATAATGCTCTTTAATATAATACCTTGGAATCGCCTTAGTGAGGTCCTTGTTTGCATATTGATCCTTCAGAAACTCCTTACATGGAGTCATGTCAAACTTGTAATTCTTGAACCATTCTTGTCCACCTCTTGGAATTTCAGTGACAGCAGAAATGGCTTGCGGAGACACAGGGAACTCTAGCATTGACACCTTAGAATTCAAGCCAGTGAAATTTAGTGCAAAGGCTTTAGTTACCTCTGTGTGTCCGCCCTTCAATTTTTCACAGAACCTCTAGCAACCAGCCTGTTTGAAAGCTCGTGCAACACCTTCATCTTTGAGCGTAAGATCAAGCCCCTCTGGCTCGGTTCTTAGGCACCTTC
>APFE031180503.1:0-11137 GCA_000404065.3 Pinus taeda | reverse complement strand
AATTAATTAAAGTTTAAAACAAACCAAAAAAATAAAAAATAAAACAATAAAATAATTAAAAATGTTATCGGGCCGGGATTTCATTTTATGAACCCCGATATGCACACCCTCTTCCTCCCGATATGCCGACCCGATATCGGATCGGGCCTTTGACAATACCCCCGATATCCCGATGACCCGATGGCCCCTTATCCCGATGACCCGATGGCCCCTTATCCCGATATGCCGACCCGATATCGGATCGGGGATTCATTTGAAAACCCCCGACATCATCCTCCCCGATCCGCCGATACTCATTCAAAGCATTTATCGTAAGTTATGGTTTGTATTAGGTTGAATGCACTCATCGTATGAGGGAGTGAGGTTAGTATTATGATAGGTTAATATTATGGTAGGTTAGTATTATAGTAGGTTAATATAGTTATATATTAGTTTAAATGAATGAGGTTAGTTAGGGTAATATATTGTGTTAACGTTAGTTCATATATTAGGTGATATATATAAGTAGGATAGTTTTAATATATATTAGTTAATATATGTAATATATAATATTATATTATTTAAAATAATACGTAATATATATTATATTATTTAAATTAATATATATTATTTAATTAATAGTTAAGATTAATTAATTTATAATATTTAATTTAGATTTAAATATTATTTAGAATTAGTTTTTAATTAGATTAAATTCGTTTATAAATAGTTAATTAAATATTAGTTATTTAAATTAATATATAGTTTAGTTTATAATCAGCAATTAAATTAGAATTAATTAGGGACTAATTTAGGATTAGTTTTTTAATTACATCTTTTTTTAGCCCAGCAACAGAATTTCCAGATTTATATCAGATTTGACCCATCAACTTTGGAAGGTCATAACTTGAGTTCTACTTGGCCAAATGAGGCCCAGGACAGCTCATTGGAAAGAGAAAATCAAGCAGAACATTTTGAAGGAGGTTTCATCAACAGATTTGATCATTTATTGGTCCAAAATTCAGGCAGAAGATCAGGCTCCGAATTTTGAAAACAAAATCAATTTTCTGAGTTATTGTTTTCAATTTCATTTGTTCAAAGCCTCTTCTAATTGCAGATCCATTGGCCAATGATATCTTTTCCCAATCAAATCATTCCAAGCATCAATACGTAGCTTATATTTTGTTTTTAATTATTTATTTAAATAGAATTTGATTGGGTTTGATTTAATTGCCAGCAATGCTACTTTGATTTTATAGTTGCATTTTAATTTATTTTGATTTCTTTTTGCAGGAAAACAGTGAAAGAAATATGGAGAAAAAAGATCTCAGTCAATGAGAATGCTCCAGCAATTGAAGATTGGAATTATGAGCAAGTAAAAGGGATTTAGCAGAATTCTCTCAAAGAAACTCTTCTATCAACAATTCCTTGAAAATATTATAAATAACAAATTGCAGAATGTAAACAGGGCTGCTCTCCTCTGCAATTTTAGAGCTTCTAAAAGCACTATTGTAATTAGAATTTAGAGTTGTAGGAGAGAGGAGTGAAAAATCTCAAATCTGGGGGAACTATTGAGGATTTTCTCTTTGTATTTTGAATTAAGTGTGAGGGGCAGAGTCTGCACTATTGTGGCTCTATTTTTGAAGACAACAATTCAAGCAATGTAAAGGGCTGTTGGAGACCAAGGACAGAGGAATGGATGCAATAAAATTGGTATTTTTGATACTATTATTTTAAATATCAGTTTCATTTTATGGTAACAGGAATGTGTCATTTTATTTATATTTGTGCATTATTGTCAATATGAGTAGTTTGTCTCAATGTTGTTATCATGTATCTCTGTTCTTATGGATTTAATTTCTGATTTCTGAGTAACTATTTACTCAGAAATCTGTCTTATTAAAACTAATTTATTGAATGGTAATGTGTTGTGAACTATTTCCACATATCATTATTCAATTATTGGATTTATGGATTTGATAATCAATATCATTTTGTGAACTACTTCCTGAATGTTGTTGATTTATTATTTCAGTTTTAAGGTCTCAATAGAATGTGTTTTGGGCAACCATAATATCAGTTAATTGAACTACTTCATTAACTTGATATTCATTACAAACAAGACATATTTAAATCCCAATATTTTAATTATCTTGCTCTTAGTTGGGTTAGATCTATATCTGCCTAATTAAGATAGGATTTAGAGTAGTTTCTTTTACTTGTATCATAGAATAAACTTGCATTTAGAGTAAAATCTACACTCTTTTAAGTCCTCTCCTCAAAGAGGCAAAGCTTTAGTTGTGGCTTGGCTGAGCCCAAATCAGCTTAAGGGTCATTCTCTTGCCTGATCAGCAAGGAGAAGTGATCTGATATCCCTGTCTATTGGTAGTGAAAGACATATCATAAACCAATAGCAATAGGGAGAAGGTAACTGGACCTAGATGAACAGTCGGAGCCACCACATCAAACGGAAAAGGAGCTGCTTTTAAGGTCCGGACCGGGTGGTTATCCCCAATGTTGTTGCAGCGATTTTTGAGGCATCAACATTTTTGGCGCTAGAAGGAGGGCCTGAGAAATTTGTCTATGGGAGTCTTTTCAATTTTAATATCTTATTTATTGTGATGACTCCTCTTAAGCTTCCAATTTGGAGTTGTGTCCATGGACGTGCATCCTCCAATACTCCACCCGAAGTGGTAAGACTCTTCTCTCAGGTAAAGTTTAATGGTAAGCAAAATTCCTCTGCTTTTAATCATGTCTTTCAATTTCTTCAAAATGTTTCAAAATATGATTTTCAAGGAATTGATGAAGGCATCTTATGTAGGATTTTTACTCTCACATTTGCGGCAAAAGCCAAAAGCTGGTGCAAAACTCTTCCAGTTGCCTCAATCCACAACTGGGAACAATTTGTTACAATTTTCATTGCTAAATTTGACGACTACGATTATGAAAAGGTATGTGAAGAAATTGAATATCTACGTAGGTTTGAAAATGAGTCTGTTAATGAGTTTAATATTCGATTTCATTTGAATTGCTTAAGATTTAAAGACGAAGATAAACCTACGGAAGAAGAATCATTAGATTGGTTTGAATATGTTTGTTCTCTACCTCCCATTCCCAATCCATATGAAATTAGTTCAAGTTTTGTTTCACCCCCTTCCAACATAAATGAAAATCCCAACACGGATGTGCAAATAAATGGTGATGAAGCGGTTTCACAAAGCTTGGAAAATATTTCCATTCAAATGCAAGAAGACAACAATAGCAATTTTGGGGAAAAGGCCGCTTTGAAATCTGAAAGCTACTTTGAAGTAAATTCGGAAAATCAAATTGCAAATCAGCAAATACAAGCAGCAATCAAAGTAAATAAAATGCCAATTGCTGTACAAATTTCTGAATTTCTCCATGATGAGCAAATGCCAAAATCAGAGCAGCAAAGTAGCGTCCTTCAAGAAAGCATAGGCACGCAAAGGAATGATCTGCAATCTGAAATTTACAATGAACATAATGCACAAGAGCTCTCAAATAGAGACAGTTTTAAATGCATTGTTTCAGGTTCACATTTTTCCCTTTATCCTGATATTTTTAATGATAGTAATTTTCCCCTCTTGGTACCAATGATATTTCAGAAATTAAAGAGGATGATTTAAATGAACTACCATTAAGTTTTTATCAAGATAGAAAAACAATTAATGATCATTCTTTTGCCATTTATGAACATGAAATTCTTGTTCCTCCTTGTTTTGATATATTGGATGAAATTGAAGGGAATTCTAGAGAATCTTGTGAGGTCATTTATGATGATTACTCTGATATTGAGGATGTTGATTTCAATTTTTCTGAAGAGAATCCTCATGAGCAAATTCAAATAACATCTGAAAATGAGGAACGCTTCAATTTAGGAATTATCCCAACTAATCCTCATCTTAGAACAACGAATTATCTTCATGATTTCACCATTCAAGAAAACATTCCAATTTATGATTCATATGAAGATCAAACTTTCATTCCTATTCATAATCATAATTCGTTTTCTAATTCACAAGTTGGAATTCAAAATTATTCAAATTCCATAATTCTGGCCATTCCTTGTGAAAATGAAATCGTTTCAAAACAATCCCAAATGTGCTGTAACATTAGTTGTACAAATAATGATTTCATTTTAGTTTTTCTTTCACTGCTATTCTGTTTAAACTTAGATTTATTTTCTGATTTTATTTTGCAAAATTTTCACACTCTTCGCTGGCATATTGAACACCTTACTATCAAACACTCAATTGATGCATTGCCCAATTGGGAAATCAAAGTTTCATATTATAATCATGAGCATCAAAAGATATTAATATTCCAATTTATATCAATGCTAATGTTTCATCAAAAGTTTCTATCTTTCCAAAGGCAATGTCAACAAGAGAGTGTATTTTTGCAATTTGGCCAGCTATTCAATTCAATTAATAATTTTCCATGTCATTTGACGGACTTCCATTCATTTTTTATTGACTCATTTGAAAATTGTTTGGAAATTTTTCCTTCAAGAAAAATTGTCAATGATTTAACATTTGCATATAACACTAACAAATTTTTTCAGGTCAAAGAATCTAAATCCTCATCTTCACAATCTGGCCTGTTATCTCTTCCCTTGAACATTTCCCCATCTTTAATAGAAATCCATCCAGATTTCTATGATCCAATTGGTATTCAATTAGAAAGGAAATTTCAAGAGAAGGAGATTTTAACTAAGTTCCTAACAATAACTGTACATTCTAATTTCAGATTTATTTTCCTTAGTTTAGTTAGATTTTCATTCTTATTACTAACATTTGAACTGTACATAAACATGGGAATAAAAATGAGAGAATGGTTACACTGGAAATATGACTATACCTAGTCATTTTCATGTATATAGTTAGAATAGGAGTAGAATTAATTTAGTTATCCTGTTTTATGTAGTTAATTTATTTGCATTAGTTTTGTAGATTAAAAAATAAAACAAAGCAATCAGCCATTCTCATACATGTTCAGTGAAAACATTTTTCCCTATCAGAAAATTTCAATTCTTGCTTTCCTTCTCTAAATTTCTCATAGCAATATCTCTGCTCTTCCTATTTCGAATAATATCTTGATTAAATTCAATTAAAGTTGCATTTGATATCGAGTGGCCTCAAATCCACTTGTCTTCATTTCGACATTTCCTTCTAAGATTTTCTTTTGGAATTTCTATGGTAAGGATTTGAGGATATAAAAGCTTCATGATCCCATTATCCACGAGATGTATGATTGACCATGATAAGCCTAATTCTAATTCAATCATTATCAGTCAATCTAACATGTCACGGCAATCATATGAAGTTCATATTATATTCCTCGGAATTTGCCAAAAGCTGATCTTAAGGATACCCATTTGGCCAAGTGCACACATTTAAATCTGTTTTGATATTTTTCTACAATTAAGTGACTTAATCTCATTCTAATCTTTAGTTTATTATCTGATGCTGTAAAAAGCATCATGTTTATTTACTAAAAGCATTATTAAAAAGTCACTATAACAATTCAGATTTTTCTCAAGATTAATTTGGAATGAGCAAAGATAATAAATTGTTTCACTTCGAAAGGGAAGCATAGTTTCATATTTATTTCTGGTAAATTTTATATTCCATGAACATGAATGATTGATTTCATTTAGGCTGATTGCACACTTAGATTTAAAATAAATGATGAGATGATTTTGAACAAAGTCAAAATTTTGATAAATCAAAGGAAGGATTTGAAGATTCGTAAGGTAAAATTTGCAGACAATTTCCTTCCAGGTATGTATTTGCAAGTTCATTCTCATCTCTTATTAGTTTCTCTTTTCCTTAGTTTATTTTTGATTCGTGTTCTGTTTTATTTGCAGGTTTTCCTTTTGTTTTCAAAACTTGAAGTAAGCAGTAAATCCATTTTAAATTTGCAAACAGGGTCATGGAAATGCAATTCTGATTTATTAGAGTTCAAGCATTTTTGTAGCTTTGCTTTCATTCAAGAAAACCCAATTGAAATTTCAAGAAATATCATAAGACCATTCGCATCATAAGATTTCATCGGAAGAAGTTTTTAATATTTGCTTTGATAAATTGTTCATCAAAGACCTCCGAGGTATTATCTTACTCATATGTAACATTGCTTTTCACAAATCGGAGGTTTGCAAATGAAGTCTACTTCCATAATCAAATCGTTGATCTCCGATAAATCACATTACCAATATTGCAAGGACCACATAATTCCGGACCCGATATGAAATTCAAATCAAAGTCATAAAATTATCGTGTCCGTTTACTCGCAATAATGGTAAGAGCATTACTTTTAAAGGGCCGATGTCTCGGATCGGATATATTATCAAATTTTCATCATAAGGTTATCGGGTCCACTTTCCATCGCATATCGGCGTATCAAGAATGGTTACATCATGTGTTCAAGATTGCCGATTGCGCCGATTGCCGATCGTTGATTTACGTCATCCATCGCATCGCCGATATCGCAATCGCTTCCTTGCAGTTTTATTTATGGCCGATATCTCGGATCCGATATGTTATTAAAATCCCTTCATAAAAAGTTATCGGGTCTGCTCTTCATCACATATCAACATCGCAACAATCACACCGTGTTACATCGGGTACCAAAAGTTTGCCAATCGCCGATATCGCAATCGCTTCCTTGCAGTTTTATTTATGGCCGATATCTCGGATCCGATATGTTATTAAAATCCCATCATAAAATTTATCGTGTCCGCTCTTCATCGCATATCGGCATTGCAAATACACCGTGTTACATCGGGTACCAAAAGTTTGCCAATCGCCGATATCGCAATCGCTTCGTCGCATTGTTATTTATGCTTACATCAAATCTCTGATTCTGCGATGTGCGATACGCGATGTGGGAAGCAAGGTGTCAATATTCCCCAATCCCCGATATAATATTTCTTTAATAATGCGATTGCTTCATTTCATTGCACATGTTCTTATCAACAATTTGCCATTGCAATCTCCGATGCGATAGCTTCCAATGCATGCCTTTGAGCCATTAACATTTAATCGATATATGGAATAACAATAAAGGTGAAGTTCTGCAGATTAAATTTAAAGCATGATGAAGAAACATGTTATGTGAATCATCCGATACGGCAATGTGTTATTTTAAAAAGCAAGCTTGGGTAACCACTATGGTAAGAAAGCAGTTAATGACCAATTTGCAGCATATTCAAATTATTTCAATTTCTCATACATTTTGGTTTAAATATATAATTCCATAATTAAAAATGGAATTCAAGATCTCTCTATCCTCATATTTAGATTTTATTATCATAGATTTGGTCTTGATTCCGAACTATTTATCAAAACATGGAATTTATATGAAACTGGTGATATTTTGAGAAACAATCATTGCTGCAAATTCTCATTCTCATATTTGATGCATTTGCTTTAATTTCAACTCCCTTGAACACTAGGCATTTCATTTTTACGTTTTACTGCTTGCCTTAGTTTAAATAAAATAAATAATGACTTTGGGTTATATGATTTTGGTTAGTTTGACTTCTTCATGTTTTTAATGTTAATTCAAATAAGAAGTCAGTTAGTTTGGAGAAATTGATACCTTTCAGGTAAGATCAAAAAAGAATTATCCAATGGTAAGATTCATGTACCCACTTTCATTAATTTTCATTTCATCACTCTAGTTTCATTTTTGTTTTTAAATTACGCTGATATAAAACTCTGTTTTGCAGCTCTTCATAAAATCTTTCAATCTTCTGCCAAATTAAGATTTTCAAGATCCATACTCTTCTTTTGGCTTAATTCCAAGAAGCAGCGATAATCTTCATCGAAACAGCTACACCAGGAAGTTTCTGAACCCTTAATTTGTTTCTTTAAGCATTCCTTTTTCGAAAATGATTAAGATGATGCTCGGAAACACGAAGATTCATATCAGACAGAAAATATTCATGGTGGCTGAATTTTACGATCGCTGTTATCTAAAAGCCCAAAGCATTCACAACTCTGCAAGGTATGTTTTTCTAACCCTCAACATAAGAAGGAATGATTACGTGCTTATTTTCTTTTTCCTCATATTGTTGAGACATTGGTATAAGCATTCTTGTTTGAGTTTATCTTGCGAAACTTGGATTTTCCTTTCCATTTTTAGAGATTTGCTTGGTTTTGATTTTTGATTTTTGATTTCTTTTCTCATTTTAGTATAAGAATTCTTTTCCTTCGGATTTCAGCTTTGATTTTGGTGTCTTTGCCATTATTTATATGGAATGCCTTTTTGTTACCTAACAATGGTCAACATTCATGGAGAAAAAATTGTTAATAGTCACCTATTAGCTTTTTCTTAAATCTCTTAGTAGAGTTTGATTTTCTTATTATAAAAGTAGGCATACTTAAGGAAGAGATTACCAATCAAGAGAAGTTGGCAAAGTATCATAAAATCTGAGAATTTCTTTTTCATCAAACTGTAATCATTTTGAGATTTCAAAATTTTATTACGATCTTTCAGAGTTCTATTATCAGTCAAGAAAAGTTATTTATAACCAAGTAAAGACACTTTACAGCAAAGCACCTTTAACTCTGAAATTGTCATTCTTAAACTCTTAAGGAGTCAATGATTCTCCCTGTCTCAAAAGGTCTTATTTTTCTAGAGAATAATCCAAAAATATATGTAAACTTAAACGATAAGAGGTCTCATCGTGATCCTGCTTACCATGATCATAAGGGAAAAATAGGCTGACATTACCAACACTGCTAAACAAACCAGGGTAATGGCTTATGATTACAAACAATTATAAGACAAGGGGTCTCATCACGAGCCAGCTTGTTCAGTCCAATTTTAACCAGTGAATGGCATTGTCAACTATCTGGCCACCAAACCAGGACAATGACTTTTAAGAGAAATAAAAAATAAAAAATTGAAAGAGAATAAACATATATAAATGGATTTATCTCTAGATCAATAATTCTCAAACAGATGGGATTTTGAATCATTTATGATTAAAAGGTAACCCTGTCGAAACTATAGACGTTTGCCGGCAGCAGTGGCTCTACCTGTGACAAATGAGTATATCTTAAAAGCTAAGCTGTAAAATGACCCCTGCTTTATCTCTTCAGCTAATTAATGACTGATATAGAGTTTTGAAATATTTTAATTTATGAGGAATTTTAAGAAAAATTACAGTTAGATGATTCTGATTTTTATTCAGACTAATGAACTAAGTCAAGCATTTCAAGTATATTTTTCTCTTCTTTAATTATTTTTGCTTCAATTTTAGAAAAATCTCATTCATAACAGAGATAACTGGTTCTTCTCCCGCGTGTCGCCATTGTTGTGGTAAAAACACAACCCCCCCATTATTGACTTGCTCAACTAAGATAATGGGGACCCTTTCTATAAAAATTTTGGCTAGACACCTTTTTGAATTTTATTTTAATTGATTGCCCTACGCTTCTGTCAATTTTTAGTTTTCTTTCGATTCTTGTTTTGATTGCTTGGTTAGAATCAATTTTTTATAAGCTTCACATTGACGCTTGTTTCGCCTCATTTGGTCAACTGGTTTGAAAATGGCACTCCTTTGAAATCTCATCATTTATCTAGCGTGGGTTAAAAATGCATAAAATGTACAATATCGCATTTTGTAAATAAATTAGTTCAATAAGGCATTAAGTTTAAATATTAACTCGTAGAGGGTTTTACTAACATTTTTCATTATGCAGCCAAATAATTAAGCATCGGGATTTAAGAAATTCACTCCAATTTTTCAATTAAATCTGAATCCCAAAATCCAAACATTCAAGTGGTTGTAGTTTATTTTTCATTTATTTTCCAAGTGGCTGTAGTTTAATTAATTTCATAACTAAATTTCATTAAAATAAAATCAAAAAAACAAAACATTAATTTTATATATTAAATTTCAAAATAATTAAAACTAATTATATAAATAAAATAATTAAATTTAATTAAGATTTAATATATAACATTAATATATATAAAATAAAATTAATCGCGTCGGGACTTTATATCGGATCGCAAGTTTGATCGGCGACATATTTCAAAATTTCATAACCCACCCCGATGCGATATCGCATCGGGATTTCGCATTATATTAAAAAGGCTGACATCTCTCCTTCCCGATTCACCGATGCGATAAAGCATAACCGATTCGCGGATGCGATAGAGCATAACCGATTTGCCGATGCGACATCATGCTTTAACTCTAAGTCTTATTAAAAGGGATGTTATTTGTTTTCTTTTTGAAATCACTCATACGTATGAGTGAAGTATGGTAGTTAGCATATTAGTTTAGTGTATGGAGTTAAAGGTGTATGAGTGTAGGTTAGTGTAGTTCATGTATTAGTTTATATATGAGTAGAGTTATTATGGTAAGTTAGTATTTGTAATATTAATTAGGTTATATTTATATGTTAATATATATAAATTAATGTTAAATATATATGTAAGATATGAATATTATTTAAATAATATTATATATTATATTATTTAATTAATATATATTATTTAATAATAATTCCAGATTAATTAATTCAGAACATTAATTAATTAATTTAATTTAGATTTAAATATTATTTAGAATTAGTTTTTAATTAGATTTAATTTGTTTAGAAATTGCTAATTAGATATCAGTTAGTTAGATTAATAAATAGATTTTTCATAATTGATTTAGTTTATAATTAGAAATTAAATTAGAATTAATTAGGGATTAATTTAGGAATTAATTTTTAATGATAATTTTGAGTTTTTTTTACCCCAGCAACAGAATTTCCAGATTTATATCAGATTTGACCCATCAACTTTGGAAGGTCATAACTTGAGTTCTACTTAGCCAAATGAGGCCCAGGACAGCTCATTGGAAAGAGAAAATCAAGCAGAACATTTTGAAGGAGGTTTCACCAACAGATTTGATCATTTATTGGGCCAAAATTCAGGCAGAAAATCAGGCTCCGAATTTTGAAAACAAAATCAATTTTCTGAGTTATTGTTTTCAATTTCATTTGTTCAAAGCCTCTTCTAATTGCAGATCCATTGGCCAATGATATCTTTTGCCAATCAAATCATTCCAAGCATCAATACGTAGCTTATATTTTGTTTTTAATTATTTATTTAAATAGAATTTGATTGG
>APFE031180497.1:654-19439 GCA_000404065.3 Pinus taeda | reverse complement strand
ATATGTGTTTTATGTGTTATGCTCTCGCATTTTTATTTTTCATGTGATTTAGAATTCGTATGCAGGTAATTTCTGTATGGGGTTAAAACCTACACTGCTATAGTACACCGAGAACATCACTCAGAGAGATTACTTGTGCATACGATAAGGTAGTTGGGTTGTACGGCTAAGGGTACGGTTGATACTCCTTGGTTAGTGCCCTGAAAAATTGGGCCGAGTAATACTATTAGACCCTTATGTATATTGCAATCTATAGCACGTGACACTCCTGGAGACCATAGTTCCCTTCTCTATCTCAAGATCACTCATAATCTCTACCAGATCAGATCTCGTAAGTGTGGTTTTGCAGCAGCAGCAGCAATTAGTTCTGCCGTTCAGATTTATTAGAATAACCATTCAGATCTATTAGATCCATTAGATCCATAGCAACAATCAATCCTGCCATTCAGATCTATTAGATCAGCCATTCAGATCTCTTAGATCCATCAGATCCGCCATCCAGATCTAATTGTTGTGTGGGTTCCTATACCTGGGCGCGATTTTCGTAGGACTTTTGGCAGCATTGACATTTCTGGGATTCGGCTACTGCAGTATTCCTAAGCAAGGAGTAAAACTATTGGGGCACTTATTGGTGACTTAGCCCATAAGAATCAGGACGACGAGCTGAGCAAGGTGGTACCATTCAATTGTTAGTGCCAAAAAATTCGGGCGGTCCCAAATTTCAAGTAAATCGGCTCAGTGCATGGTATAGACTAGAGCTCAGGCTATGGCGAATGAGAGGATGGACAACCTTGAATCATCCTTGACAGACATCCAAGCGCAGCTGAAGGAAATAACTACAGCACTCTCTAAGGGCAAGGTGGAGGCACATGAGGAGGCATATATTGGCAATGAAAACAGTGAGGGTGAGTCTAGCCAGTCTCTCCACCTCTTTGGCACCCCCCAACCATCCCATCCACAATCTCCCAAGTTGGACATGTATAAATTTGATGGCTCTAACTCGATGGCATGGATAGCACAAATAGAGCAATATTTCACACTGAATTACATCCTGGATAATGCGACTCAGCTTAGTGTGGGTATCATGTACTTGGACAATGAAAGATGGCAATGGTGGAAATGGCATCAACGTTGCTATGGAAGGGCCTTGACATGGGATACATTCAAAAAAGCTCTTATGGATTGCTTTGACCATGAATCTAACTTTTGGGGCTGTCTCACTAAGTTCAGATAGACAGGAACAATGAATGAATATATTGCAGCCTTTGAAGCCTTAGCTTTCCACACTGGAGGTCTACAAGATGAGTTCTACATAGAATGTTTTGTCAGTGGTCTCAAAGAACCCATACAAGCCCATGTCTCACTGCACCACCCTAGCTCATGGCTGCATGCTTGCAGGATAACTCATGAAGTCGAACATGCATTGGCGGCCCAGTCCAATCGCCCAAATTTTTTCAAATTGATGCTACTGATCATAGTGGATCGGAGGAAGCCCCACCACTTGAGCCACGAGAGGAGGAAGAAGAGGACAACCAGTAGGACAATGTACCTGAAGAACCAGTTATCTCGCTGCATGCTTTGGCAGGGATTTCTTCGCCTCAAACTCTTAGAATCAAAGGTTTTATTAAGCACCGACCAGTAGTAGTCTTGATTGATAAAGGAAGTACACATCATTTTATCCATCAAAGTGTTGCGGAAGTAGTGCGTTGTTTTGTCCGAGCAGTTTCTAACTTCCAAGTCCAAATTGCTAATGGGGGAACAATGAAATGAGAAGGCCGCTGTGAAAAAGTCAAACTTCAAATGGGGGATTATCAATTAAAGACCCACATGTTTGCCATACACATGGGAGGGTGCGACATTGTCCTCGGTGCTGAATGGCTTCACACACTTGGCCCAATCACAATGGATTTCCAGGAGTTATATATGAGCTTTAAGTAGAACAACCACACACATACCCTTTGCGGACTCCAGGCAGGAGCTCCCTCTATCATCAGCTCACATCAGATGGAAAAATTGTTAAAAAAGGGCCACCATGGAGTCATAGCTCAATTTAATTCCATCCAGGCCGGTGAACCCAAGCCTGTTCATATTCATCCTAAGATACAACAGAGCTTAAACAACCATCTGCTAGTCTTTGACAAGCCTCATGAGCTTCCACCTGTTATAGACATTTTTGGGCACTTCAACCCCAATCATAAATGCCAATAAACTGAGGGCTCATAAGTCCCTAAAAGTGTTGCTTCACTGCCTAAATGAAGAAGGTCAGCTGATTACATCATCTCCCAGAAGTTCTCCACTCAAAACTGCTCATAAATGGTCAAAACAAGACCATACTGAAAGCCCAGTGCAGAGGGTGCGATGCATATCACCTTCCCAGTGTACAAGGTGTGATGCATACTGAATTTCTCCTCTATAGGGTGCAATGGTTGGGAATGGACAAATGGCAGGGGCAAAATGCGAGGTGGAAGATGATGGAATCTTCTAGAAGCTTCCCCGCTAACACTTGCCTCTCTGTTTTTGACCAGGGATGAGTAAGAGATCATCATTCTCCAAGTGAAAGCAGGAACTATCAGAGAGAGGACACTAATCAAGATCCCATAAGATGGCTCACCTCCCTATAGTCATCTATATATGGATCCCTCATCACAGAGATCCAGAGGCTGGAATTTTGTATCTTATAGAGAAGTGTTGTTAGTTTTATGGTGTACATTCATAGTGTTGGGTGATCTAAGCTTTGCTTGAGGTGAAGAAGGGCTTTCTAGATGGAGGATGACGCTGGGTCAGAACATATGGTTGTAATCCTCTTGCTACTTTTCATCTTAATAAAGCTATTTCAGTTTTCCTCCATATTCTTGTGTACTTGTTTATATATGCATTTATATGGTTAACACACGTCTGGTCCCGTGTTATTTATGAATATAGATCTTTGTTCTTCAATAGTAGTATGTTGCTGTGATTCCACAGGTGCTCTTTGAAGCTGGGCAGACGAAGAAGAAGTGGCAAAGCTCTATCAGGAAGGAGAGGAAATCAAGCGCAAGACTAAGGTTGGTCTCTTTGGTCCCCTGCTTGTCTATTTTCATAAAGGAAAACGAAAGTAGACTTTACTTGTTTGTTTCTAAGATAGCCACCCATCTTAGTGGGAATAGTAGCATCCGAGTGGACACTATTCCCGGTAACACCACCCTCGAGAGGGGAACATGATCATAGCATTACTTTGGTCCCAGGGGCCCAACCACCAAATGTGCACCCATATAGATACCCGTTTGCCCAAAAGAATGAAATAGAAAAAACAATCAAGGAACTCTTGGAAGCAGGCGTCATTCCTCCCAGCATTAGTCCTTATTCATCGCCAATGGTCATAGTGCTCAAGAAAGATGGGGAATGGCGTATGTGTCTAGACTTTAGGGCCCTTAATAAATTGACAGTCAAAGATAAATTTCCCATCCTGGTTGTTGATGATTTGTTGGATGAACTAAATGGGGCTCAATTCTTTACTAAGCTTGACCTTCGCTCTAGCTACCACCAAATCCGCATGAAAGAAGTAGACATTCCAAAGACTACTTTCCAAACTCATGAAGGCCATTATGAGTTCCTGGTCATGCCATTTGGTCTTTTTAATGCCCCATCCACTTTTCAAAGCCTTATGAACCACCTGCTCAAACCATATCTCCAAAAATTTGTCCTTGTTTTCTTTGACGACATCCTCATCTATAGTTGCACCTAGGCCGCACATCTTCAGCATGTAGATCTGCTCTTGCAATTGCTCTGCAAGCATAAATTATTTGTCAAGATGTCTAAGTGTTCTTTTGGCATGGAAGAAGTTGAGCGTTTGGGTCACATTATGGGTCATGAAGGTGTCAGGGTGGACCCCAAAAAGATCCAGGGCATGTAGGATTGGCCTCAACCTAAGACATTGAAGAGCCTGAGAGGATTTTTGGGTCTCACAGGCTACTATCGCAAATTTGTTCGCAATTATGGTCGCATTGCTAGGACCCTCACTCAACTCCTCAAGAAAATTTCATTCCTATGGAATGATGAAGCACAACATGCCTTTACAACTCTCAAACATGCCGTGTGTTCCACTCCAGTCTTAGCACTACCCGACTTCACCAAATCTTTTGTGATTGAATGTGATGCTTCAGGTATAGGTATTGCAGCATTTTTAATGCAGGAAGGTCGACCCTTGGCCTTCACGAGCTAACAACTAAATGGGAAGAATATGGGAAAATCTACCTATGAGAAGGAGATGATGGCCATCTTACATGCAGTAGATACCTAGCGACCATACTTATTGGTGCAACGTTTCCAAATCTGCACTGACCATCAAAGCCTGAAATATTTTTTGGAGCAATGCATATCCTCACCATAACAAAATAAATGGCTCGCCAAAATGCTGGGATATGATTATGAGATAATTTACAAGAAAGGGCGTGAAAATATTGTAGCATATGCATTATCCTGCCAATTTGAGGAGGAAAGTACCTTGCTCACAATTTCCCTTCCCATTCTAGAATGGATTGAAGAGGCCTGCAAGGAATGGTTTTCACATCCCTGGCTCTCCCAACTCATTAATCAATTACAGGCAGATCCAAATTCCACATCGGGCTACTCGTGGTAGGATGAGATTCTTCACTACAAGGACAGAGTTGTAATATCGCCAATATCGACCCTCAAAAGCTGCATTTTGGAAGAGTTTCACTCATCTCCCACTGCAGGACATTCAGGCTTTCAGAAGACGTATGCTCGCACTCGAAGATCTTTTTTCTGGACAGGCATGAAAAAGGACATTCTTACTTTTGTAGCTGAATGCGATGTCTATCAGTGCCACAAAGGAGAAATATTCAAATCCCCAGGTACATTACAGCCATTGCCCATCTTGGCCTCAATCTAGACGGAGGTTTCTATGGATTTCATTACGACTCTTCCAAAGTTAGGAAACAAGTCAGTCATCATGGTGGTTGTGGATAGAATTTCTAAGTATGCTCATTTTTGCACCCTACCCCACCCTTTTACACCAACTTTGGTCACTCAATATTTCATGGATCAGATCTTCAAATTGCATGGCATGCCCACTTCCATTGTGTTTGATCGTGACCCGGTCTTCACCAGTAAATCTTGGCAGGAACTCTTCCGGCTACAAGGTACCCAACTACAACTCAGTACTTCCTATCATCCACAAACTGATGGTCAAATTGAAGCAGTCAACAAATGTCTAGAAACATACCTTAGGTGTTTCACTTCAGAAAAGCAACATCTCTGGGTATAGTGGTTACCTCTAGCTGAATGGTGGTATAACACCAACTATCATGCCACCACCAAAATGACTCCATATGAAGCAGTTTATGGTCAACTCCCTCCTTCCCCTACTTCTTATATCAAGGGATGCTCGAAGGTACAAGCAGTGGATCAACTCCTATAGAACTGCACAACCATGCTGGCTCACCTTAGAGAGAATATTCATCATGCTCAAAAACACATGAAGCAACAAGTAGATCAACATTGCTCAGAACACCAATTTCAAGAAGGAAATAAGGTATTTTTGAGGTTGCAACCATATAAGCAAACATCACTCAAAGACAAGGGTTGTCAGAAACTATCTCCAAAATTCTACGGACCGTATCAAGTACTTCAGTGCATTGGAGAAGCTGCCTACAAGCTAGCTTTTCTTCCCACTACAAAGATCCATCCAGTTTTCCATGTCTCATGCCTCAAGAAAGTGATTGGGAACAATTGCAGAATTCAAATTAATCTACCTGAACTGGATGAATAAGGGTCAATCTGGCTCCATCCTGAACAGGTTCTTGATACACGAGAAAGGCACCTGCGTGGCTGCAAGATCAGGGAAGTCCTCATCAAGTGGAAAGACACCTCTCCAGAAGATGCAACCTGGGAACCAACCACTATTCTTCAGCAGTTTCTGCAGCTTCAGCCTTGAGGACAAGGCTATTCTTATGGGGCAGGGCATGTTAGGGTCCCACCCTAACCCCCTTATTTATGTAATAGGATCGAGTCATAGTTATAGTTAAGTAAAGAGTCAATAAAGCCCATATTAATAATTGTAAGTGGTTAACCTACATTTAATGAAGGGACCATAGTTAGTTGCAAATGGGCCATGGTATTAGATAGATGGTATTAATAAGAACCATGGTATTGCCCCATGGTATTTCATGTATGAATCATATATAAAGGATAGAGACTCCCCTCGAGGAGCATCGTGTCTTATTTTGTAATCAAGCTCTGCTCTATTGGAGGTTGCCCCCTCAAAGAGGAAAGTGAACATTGCTTTCTGAATAATAAAATACTTGCTGTTATTTCTCACTGTTCTATGTTCTAGGTATATTTCTTCGCATATTTGGTATTTTGGTATCGTCTTGCAGGTTAAGAGCATAACATTCAGTGGGTGGGGGGTTATCATGAGGATTTGAAGCCTGAGGTGAAGGCCCTGAGATCTTGATGGTCTGCTGCCACAAGTAAGTTGAGTCAGTAGCCAATTTTAGAGTTAAGTCAATTTTTTTTTTCTTTTTCAGTTTGTCAAGTCATTTCAGTTTCGAGTCTTGTTTTTTTTTTATTTATATATATATATATATATATATGACTCCACTACCCAATGGATGAGGCTACCTAGTCTACGGTGTTATTGACACCTCCTAAAGGAGATTACATCCCCAACTGGAGCCAATGTTAGTGTATGTCAGTCTAGTCAATCACCAGTGATCAAATATGCTCTTACCAAGTTTTTGATAGGGTTTGTAACAACCCTGTTGAAAATTCCATGTAAAAATATATAAATACCATGAATGATGGGACATTTATTCCAAGCTAAATGGTGGGAAAGACATCCTAGGGGGTCTTCATTTGGTTGTTTATGGCTAAGGAAATTGGCAAAGGCAATGGCTAAAGCATTAAAGAGGCCAAAAGGTATTTTGGCGCATTAATTTATGAAAATAATGGAAATTAGGAGAAAAGGAAGGTGAAAGGTCACATTTTGCATGTGAGGATGAAAATGAAGGAAAATAATGGAAAATGAAGAAAATAGAGGCCTCATTAATAAAAAGGCTTCTGAGGATCAATGGGCAAGGTTTGGTCAGTTTAGCTTTGGAGCTCTCTCATTATTCTCTCTCTCTCTCTCATACTCTTGGTTACTTAGAGTTTTCTTGGAGCACTCTTGGAGAGTGTGGCATACTTGGATTCAATAGCTACATTAGATTTTCTTGCAAGTATCAAGTTGCATGTATGATTTCTTCACTATTTTTGGCATGCATGGCACATGCATGTGGTTTCTTGGTTATGATCTGTCATTGGCATGGAGGATGGTCGAGATATCATCTACGAAATCTCAAAAGCTGAAACTTGAACCATAGTCAGGAATAATTCCACTGATCATATTTTTCACTTTCCATAACTTGTACTACTACCGTTTAGGATATATGCATTGAATCATTCGCTATATTAGTTTGCATGCAAAGTGTTTGATGAAATTCTTAAATGGTTCAATGATTAATTTCATACAAACTGTTTGATAAAATGCCCCAATCAGTATGTTATTCATTGTTGGGGATAGTATTGATGTGTAATAGTATTTTTGTAGTTGATATATTCTTACTTGTACGCAAATAGTTTGCTATATTAGTTTGCATGTAAAGTGTTTGAATAAATGCTTACATGCAAATGTAATAGTATAGTAGTTGTTTGTGGAAAATGTAAAAGTATGGTAATTATTTGAAGAAAATGTTATTTTTTCTTGGATGGGATAGTATTGTAGGATGATAATATGGATGTAGCTTATCTATGCCTATTTTCATGCAAAGAATTTGAAGTTTTGCATGTAGGGAATTTGAAAGGTTGCATGCAAGGAATTTGAAAAGTTGCACGTAAGGAAATGGAAAAATGGCATGTTTTTAGTTGTTATGTTACAAGTGGAATAAGTGCAATGTTTTTGACTTAGTCTCATAAAAAATTATGAGAAATAAAAATCAATGTCTTTTCAAGTGTGGTTAAATTTAGTAGAGCTTTGGAGATCCCATTTCCATAATTGGACATTGGAGTTCGGGCCATTATAGTAGCTTCCTCCTTCTACCTTAGTGTGGACCATGGATAGTAAGGGGGTATTCTTATAGGTTGTTAGTATTGGTGAATATTGATTTCAAATTAATAGACACGATGTATTGATTTTTGGAACATGTGACTGATTGTGTATGAATTATATGTCACTTACATGTTGGTTTCATGATACCTACTTACATCCTTGTATGTTAGGTTACATTTTTTAATATTTTGATTACATGTATCAATCTTGTAGGTTGATTACAAGAATTGATCGTTTATGTTCGACTACATGCATTTATGCATAGTTGTAGTTGATTTGGCATTGCTTATGCATATTGTTGGTTGCATATGGCAATGCGTACAATGGAGTAATGGTTGTTGTCATGCATAAGGCCATGGTTTGTGTAGTTGATGTGGTCATGCATTGATGACTGATTGTGTATGAATGATGTGTATATGGTTTGGTACTCATTTTTCATGTGTGTATATGTAGTTGTTATGCATGTATGTTCTTGGTTATGATTATGCATGTATAGTAGGTCAAACATTCCTTGTGAAGTCATTGTATGCAATTTAGGTCATCATGGTGCTATTGGTTTTTATGATGCTAATGATTTGGCTGAGATAAAGAAAGGGATGCAGATCATCATACAGGTATTGCATGTGGGCATGCAAGTATGTAAATTAAGGATTTTTATATGCATTAGGTTTATATACATTGAGTTTATGTACACGCGTTTTGATGTTATGGTTGCATTCATGATAGATGTTAATTGATCAGTGTAGTGATATGAACATGTGTCGGATAGTCAGGAATGATAATAACTTGTAGTGTATGCATTGCTATTGTTCTTGTGTTTTAGATAGCTTGATAATTAGGTTATATGTTGTTGATGGGCATGATATATAGCTTATTGTTGTTATATGATATATAGCTTGATAATTAGGTTATATGTTGTTGTGTTTTAGATAGCTTGATGATTAGGGTTATTTCATTGAGATCTTGATGTTGTAATTTGGATTGGTCATATGCGTGATGGTTATGCTCATTTCATTGAAGATCTTGATGTTATATGTATTGTATTAACTTGGTTTGACCTATGCAGATGATTATGGTTGTGATATTCAGGTATGAGTCAACATATTTGTGATATGGTGTTGTACTAATCTAGCTTGATCATACATATGTGATTGTTATGCATGGATGACAAATGATTATGAGCTTATGACGTGAACATGTTAGTTAGTTATTGTTAGGTATATCAAGATATATGTTTGAGTTGATATGTTGTGAAATTGTGTCATGCTAACCTAGCTTTATTTTGTAGACAAGATAGCCTCCCTTGATATACATTAAGGTATGAGTTTTATTATGTCGTATATTGGTGCTTGGTTGTTTGACTATGATGTCTATTCAGTGTTTGAGTATTTGGTGCCTAGTTGATTTATTTAACATGGTAGGTTTGAAAGTGGTTGGATGATTGATGAATTGCTTAATATGAGTATGTGTTCAAATGATTTTGTTTTAAGATGATTGTACTAACATGTATGTGTTGAGACGGTTGACATGTACTTGAATGTAGTTGATAGTTGTAACATTATATCTAATGGCTATGTATTATGACATGATTGTTTGTAAAAGTTGATTTCAAATTGCTAAATATGATTGTCTTGATATTTGGAACATGTGGTTGACATGTGTGAGCATGATGCAGCGAGTTGCATGGCAAGAGAGGTTACCATGAAATCTTGAAGAAGGCACAGGTTGAACTTTCCCTGGGAACCATGGGGATTGAGTCATGATGTTTGTTGTTAGTCTTGTGCTTTTGGTATTTTATGAATTGTTGAGCTTGATTTATGGCTTTGTTTATGTCTAGTGTATTTCCATACCACTTTGTTTGTGGAGTCATGTTGTTATTGGTTTTTATGGTCTTCTTCATTTTTGTTTCTTGTCTTGCCTTTTATGTTTTGAGTCTTGGGAATTTGTTGGGAAAGAGGAAAGTTAATGGAGCTCAGGGAGAGCTATGTGGTACTCGATAGGTAATGTAAGACAAATATGGAGCTCAGTGTATGAGTAAGTGTAGCGGAAGTTAAGACTATGATATTTGGTTGGACTCGTTGGGTCCATTGTGGTAAATGGATAGAAGTAGTGAAAACATGAGAAAGGTAACTAGAAAAGGTAAAGTAAATGGATTTGAGGTTTCAAATGCTTTGGCTATGTTCGGAATTGTTTCTCTCAATTCATGTGCATAAATAAGGAATTTCTCTTAACCTAGACCTTATGTTATATGGTAATTATTTTATGATCATGATTATGTTGAAGTTTATATATGTATACATGTATGCATGTATGTTGTTGTCTGATAGGATCATGATTGTTTTATGCTAACATTTATATATGTATTTATGTATCCCTGTATCTATGTCACTATATGACAGGGTTTTCATAGATCATTCTTGTGGAGGAATGATTGATTATGTAGGAGAACGACACGAAGAGGTCCCTGGTCTATGAGGAATCAATTGGGAAGAGTAGTAATGACAAATATATGAGGTTAGTGTCATGTGAATATGAATTTATATGATTTTATTATTATTATACAACAAGTTGACCTCCTCAACAACTCAGAGAGGAAAGACATGATAGCAAAAGCAAAGACCACAATTATAGGCCCTGATTCCACAATAACGCTGGCTGTGCACTAACAACCTGCTTTATAAAGCTTGTTGGCAAGCCTAAAGGTGCGCTAGTGACCCTACTAACTCAAGTTGCTAGTAAGGGGACAACGTTAGTGAAACTTGGTGAACTTATAAGGGTCAAAGGAACAAATTGACTCATAAATATCTAGATATTTGTTCCTAAAATTACTCAAGAAAAGCAAGGAAACATCCAAAATCGACCTATTTGGAGGATTTCTAATCTAAACGAAGGAGGAAAATGGGAAAGAGCTGAAAAGCATTGAAAGTTCATTTCTTTTGCCCTAGGGAACTCAAGGAGGAACTTGGCAACCCTAGCTCAATTACTACATAAACAAAGTTAGGGCTATGGTGATAGAGGTCAAAGCATTTGAAAGGTAGCATACTTGACTATTGAGCATTATCTCATATCATAAGAAGTTGGCAAGAAGGGAGAGAGAGAGAGAAGCTGGAGGGGCAAAGGAAGGCTAATGCAATAGACGGTTGTAATCATTCTTCCAATATTAATATAGAACTACAGTTGTACTGTCTACTTCGTGGTGTTGGTACTATCATTCATTTAGTTGTTTGTCCAATACCTTGTAGCATGAGTAGCTTAGTTATATGTAGCTAGATGTTCTGTTATGTATTCATGTATTAGTTATCAAAGTTGTATGCTATGATTATTCTTGTCTCTTCTATGTGCAGGACTTGATCTGGAGCCAGCTCCGGTGACTTCCGCCTAGCTGCATTGTGCTCTCTAGCAAATCTACACAGAGGCTTGAGGTAATCTCCTTCTCATACTTTGATAGTTAGTTATTGTTTATGAACATGCGTGTAACTTTGTGACGGTTGCAGATAATCTTACAGTCTATAGAAGGTCCTGGGACTATACATCTAGTTCTCGGTTTTCCCAGACAGTTCTCGGTTTTCTCCTCCTTCTAATAGCTCCCTAAACTTCTGCATTCCCTTTCTGACCCACCAAATATCTTGCTACATCTTTCCTCCATGTATTCATCTTTGAATCTAATCTAGAAAACCTTATTTTTGACTGGTTTCCCACACTAACGCAGGTTAGTAGACTACACATAGCTTTATAAAGCACTATGTGTACTCACAGGGAGCCTTATAAAGCATTTTTTACGAAAGAAAGACCCACATTTTTTATTTATCCTTCTGTTTAGCTGGTTAAAAGCTGCTCTATTTTGGTTTCAAGTAGTTGTTAAGAAACATTGGAAAGAAGTCCTTTGGTTATGCATGTGTTAAATGACTAATATGCATGGAAATAATATGAACATGTGAAAAACTCTCACTTATAGAATACAACTTGTTTTCATCGAATTGAATGTTTTTTAAAGCATTGTCTTGTGCATGCTTTATTGAGTCAGAGTCTCATCACTTTTCATATGTCAACTCCCCTACCGAAGACAATAATCAAGTACACATAAAATTTCCTAAAATCAATCGGTAACTCTTTATTGAGCAAAAAAACATTAGTGCAGGCTAGGATCTTGGGATAGGAATGTGAGTAAACTACCCAAAGTTGAAAACTAAACTAGTGTCATTAAAAGAGAGAAAAATTCCTTCTGCACTCATACTATCGGGACCACTCCGGTAAAAGTGGAGCAAAATACGAGACAACATCGAACTGTAAGTGAAGGTAGCCCGCCTTCTCTTACAACTCCTTTGGGTATTCTATGTATTGGCGATCCCTTTGGGGATTTCAAAGCTGAGTCGGGGACTCAAGTATACTGCCCACACAACATGTTGTCTATGACTATGTCACCCCGATGGTGTCTGTGATTTGAGGTATCTTTAGTGGCCAAACTTTTGGGGACTTAGAGAAGGTGACTGTGATGGGCTGCCCTGGTACCTAACACAAACGGATCTACTCTATCTTCAGTTTTTGGGAGGGTGCTCATCCTCACGAGAGTACTTGGCCCCTCAACCTAAGGTTTAGGCAAAGCTCTAGAGTAACCGTAACTGTACATTTGGCCATCCTTCCATGTTATTCATTGAGATACTGGGTTTCATCTCTGGTGATCGGTGCTTATTAGACAGGGTAATTTCCCTCTGTTTGCTGATTGATCAACTTAGTGTATTTTTTATATTTTTTTAGGCACTGAGTGTTATCATCTTGATACTTTAACAAATATCATGATAAAATTTATTGATAAAAATTAATGGTCATCGTGGCTACATCCGGCCCTCTTCGTCAATCTAGACGATTGTTGGATTTCATCCACTCATTGTGGAAGATCCGCCGAGATCCGGTGAACCAGATTCCCCATCTTCGGGGAATCAGTCTCGCAGATCTCACTCGGGATCTATTTGGACAACCAATGATTCAAGTGTGCCGAAGAATTTCTTTACCGAAGGATTCCTTCCTCCCTTAAACCCTCCACTTACAAATCTGTTGGACCCAATCTTGGATCCTGTGGTACCTGTACTTCCTGCTTCGGTAGTTGGAACATTTCCATCTATCCCGTCAATGACTAACGGGTCGTGGGACTTAAGGGACACTTTTGGTCCTCCACCACTTCCCCAGTCAACAATCACCACAACACCGGTAATTGCAAACTCCGCTATCCCATTTTTCCCAAGTAAAACCACTCACATGACACCCTCTGTGAGTGGAACCCCGCCGATGCTAGATTCCACCCCTATAGTTTCAAACTGCATACCTTCGACAAGTGCTACATATAGCACTCCCTATAACACTCAATATAGCAATATAGGCACAATTCCCATCCACCAACAATATGGTTGACCGCCATTGTATAGTTCAAATCCCCAGATTCAAATATCTGGGGGCATTCCCAATATGCACATGCAGTAGGGAACAGAACAGTTCCCCCTCCATTCTCAGGCATGCATGGTCAGTCGCTAATTGACATGAGCATTCCTTATGTCAATCAAGGATAAATGGTTACTTTTGTGATGGGCGAGAATCCTCAAGGAGGTCCCAACCAATCCATGGGGGCACCCTACTCACAAATTCAAATGAGTCAAGGGGGAATTGCTTATCTTGGGGGCAATTCTACCCCAGTATCAAAATCCCCATGGAAATCCACACTACAACACCATATCTCAAGGAAAACACTATACCACATAGCCCATGTATAATATTGGGACTCAAACGATGGGAGGAGCGCAAGGCTCCTCAAGTCATATGCCATTGCCTTGGTTTGAGTCAGGGGCACCACACTCTCTACCTTTATTGGCAATGTTGGATATACCTGACTTGTATAAACTCACAAATTACCCCATCTACCACAAATTACTCTGGCCGCCGATCCCGCATAAGATACCAATGGACATCCCCTGGTTCAAAGGCAAGCAAGGGGAGGATCTAGGCACCCATATCACCACCTACCATCTTTGGTGTGTTTCAAACTCTATGGTGGATGATAGTGTCCGTTACGTCTTTTTCCCTGCACCCTCACTGGAAATGCAACTAAATGGGACATTGAGTTACCACGCGCATCACTAAATAACTTCGACATTCTAGCGATGGAATTCCTAAAGAATTTCCAGCTAGCCATCCGCTATGAGACTGGGACAGAGCTCCTCACTTCATTACGTCAGGATACCTCCACCCACATCTCCTATCATATACATGAATGGAGACGAAGGTGGAGGTTAGTCAAAGATCCCCTCCCAGACTATCTCTTAGTGAACTGGTTTTGTAAGTCTTTACTCCCACAAATCGCTAAAGATGTCACTTTAGGTGGTTCGGTCATAGAAGACCAATCCATACGTCGTGCCCAGCACTTGGATCTGATATATCCACAGTCTGGCACTCTTTACGACATAATCTCCAATGCCCCTCGTAACTCCAATGTCTCTACTACTCAGTACCCTGGAGCGCACCCACACGGAATTGTTGGCACAACCTTTGGGGCTGCTGTAAAATAACTCAGTGGTCACATTGCCTAGATGATAGTGAGCCCCTCTACCAAATCGACTGCTCTTCCTACCACCGCGATAAACTCTATGCATTCTACGCAAAAGACCAGTGGTAAGAACAAGAAGAATAAGAAAAAGATCGCTCCTTTTGAGGAGCAGTCAACAAAGTATCCAGACCCAAAAAAGAAGGCCACTACGCCTACTGACAATGAAATGGATAAACCCACCAGATTTCCCTGTGTTGGGTTGTGTTATATTCTTTCCACGACTAGCCCATGTAGTTAACTAGGGTGTTAGAGGGGGGGCAGAGCCCCCCCTTTGTTGCGCTGATTGTGTAGCGGGGGGGTCATAGGGGGTTTGAGGGGTACCCATAACCCCACTTTATGGGGTCCGGGGTAGCACCCTAGAAAATTTTGGTTTTGGAACCTATGTTAGGTTGGGCGGACACACCTATGGTTTTGTGCATGATTTTCACACATGTTTTTGGACGCGAAGGTTTTTGGTCCATGGTTTTGGTCGCAATGGTTTTCGATCCATGGTATTGGATGCTTCGGCATGTATAAATATGTATTATAACATTGAAAGGAACATAATGGAAAATCAAGCTGGTAGTCCTAGTTTTGGGATCCAAGGGAAAAAGACTAGGGAAGGAGCACTGGACAACAGTGAAACGGGTTTTCAGGTATTTGCGTGGCACTAGTGATTATTGTTTGTGCTACCAAGGAAGACTAGTATTGAACAAAATGTTGGATATTTGTGGCTTTATTGATGCAGATTGGGCTAGAGATCTGGATCAAAGAAGATCTACAATTGGGTATGTGTTTAACCTATTTGGATGTGCAATTAGTTGGATGAATAAGAAACAATCTAAAGTGGCACTATCCACTTCAAAGGCAGAATACATGGCAGCCACTCACGCAAGCAAGGAAGCAGTTTGGTTGCACAGATTGTGTTCAAATATGGGGTTAGTACAAGGAGCTATAAGGATAGACTGTGATAGAAAAAGTGCAATTTTCTTGGCAAAGAACCCCGCATACCATTCAAAGACAAAGCACATTGATGTTTAGTATCACTTTGTGAAGGATATGATAGAAGACAAAAAGGTGTTGCTGGTAATGGTGGACACTTTGAAGAATACTGCAGATGCATTGACAAAATCTGTGAGCTCTGAGAAGTTCTCTTGGTGTAGAGAAACAATGGGTGTTTTAGGGCTGGAAAAATGAATAAGCTCCCTTGTGCCCCCCTGTGGAAAGAAAAGAACAAGTGGGAGAATGTTGGGTTGTGTTATATTCTTTCCAGGACTAGCCCACACAGTTAACCGGGGGGTTAGAGGGGGGGTGGAGCCCCCCCTTCGTTGCATTGATTGTGTAGCGGGAGGGGGGGGGCGGATCACAGGGGGTTTGAGGGGTACCCGTAACCCCACTTTATGGGGTCCGGGGTAGTGCCCCAGAAAATTTTGGTTTTGGAACCTATGTTAGGTTGGGCGGACCCACCTATGGTTTTGTGCATGATTTTTTCACATGTTTTTGGATGTGATGGTTTTCAGTCCATAGTATTGTATGTTTCATCATGTATAAATATGTATTATAACATTGAAAGGAACATAATGAAAAATCAAGCTAGTAGTCTCGGTTTTGGGATCCATGGGAAAATCTTTGTGTATATGTGTTTTATGTGTTATGCTCTCGCATTGATTATTTTCTTTGTTTTAGAATTCGTATGCAGGTAATTTCTGTACAGGGTTAAAACCTGCATTTGGTATCAAAGTTGTTTTTGGCTTCAAGGGGACGCCTTTGTTGCTGAGGGGTTTTGCTCCGGCCTGTGGTAGACCCTATTCAGTGGGATATCTGCGAGATCGATTCTGGTCGTGAAAGAAGATGGCGAGCAGTGGAAAGATAGAGATTGAGAAATTTAATGGTTAGAGTTTTGAGTTTTGGAAACTAAAGATGGAGGATCTATTAGTGGATAAATATCAATGGATTGCAGTAGATCTAGGTACTAAACCAACAGGAGTGTCTGATGAAGAATGGAAGAAGTGGGATCGGAAGGCAAAGAGCACAATACAATTGTGTGTCTCAGATTCAGTATTGTTGAATGTATCAGGGGAAGCTACGGTGAAGGCTTTGTGGGACAAGTTAGGGACTTTGTACCAATCTAAGTCTCTGGTGAATAAATTGTTCCTGCGGAAAAAAGCTGTATAACCTGAGGATGAAAGATGGAGACTCGGTGATAGAGCATCTGAATGCGTTTAATACTATGGTAAGTCAGTTAGCATCTGTTGATATTAAAATTTCAGATGAAGATAAGTGCATCAGTTGTTGTGTTCACTACCAGATTCGTGGGATAGTCTGGTTATTGCAACAGGTAGCAATGAAACTGCCTTGCATTTTGATGAAATAGTCTCATCCTTGCTGACGGAGGAGATGAGACAGAAAAATATGGAGAGCTGGAATGGTGATGCTTTGTCTGTATGAGGATGGTCCTAGAACGTATACAAAAATAAGTCATTGAGTGGGAGATCTAAATCTAGAGGGAGATCTAAATCTCCAGGAAATCCTGTAAAGGTGGTGTGCTGGAAATGTGGCAAGGAAGGGCACTTCAAAAGGGATTGTAAATCTAAAGCTCCTGATAAAGGAAAGGGATCTGATGATGCTCCTTCTTTAGAGGTGAAAACCACCTCAGATGAAGGTGGGGATGTGTACTTGGCTTCTTCAAGTACACATGTAGATCATGAAGCATGATTGATTGAATCAGGTGCATCCTTTCACTTCACTCCCCATAGAGAGTGGTTCTGGGAGTATGAGAAATATGATGGTGGTGATGTCTTCTTGGGGGATGATAGGAAGGCTAGGATCATTAGTCGTGGAAAAGTAAAGTTGAAGTTGCAAGGTGGAAGGGTTAGAACACTTCTGGGTGTTCTACATATTCCTGCATTGGCCAGAAATATGATTTCTGTAAGCAAGCTAGATGATGCAGGTGTAAAAACAGGGTTCAAGAAGGACACTTGCAAGATGGTTCGGGGAGCACTGGTATTGATGCAGGGAGTTTGGACTAGAACTCTATACAAGCTGCAAGGTAGCACTGTTGTTGATGGGTGCAACAATTCTGTGGTTCCTGAAAGTGAAACAAAAAATCTAGTCATCTCTGGAGAGAGGACCATGTTGTGGCATCAAAGGCTTGGACATATTGGAGAGAAGGGCCTTCGAATACTTCATGGTAAATGTATGGTAGAAGGTATGAGTAATAACTCTCTCGATTTTGATTTTTGTAAAAATTGTGTATATGGGAAGCAGAATCAGATGAGTTTCCCCTCTAGTAGTAAGAGGGTGAAACAGATATTAGAACTTGTGCACAATGATGTGTTTGGACCTGTGAAGGTTCCATCACTAGGTAATTCTGTGTACTATGTATCATTTATATATGACTTCTCAAGGAATATATGGATATATTTCCTTAAGAAGAAATTTGAAGTCTTTGAAAGGTTTAAAGAATTCAAGGCTCTGGTGGAAAGCCAGACAAAGAAGAAGATAAAGGTGCTGAGGATAGATAACGGTGGAGAGTTTTACAATATGGAATTTGAAGAATTCTGTAAGAAGTGTGGTATAGCACGATAAGAGACTACTCCATATACACCTCAGCAAAATGGAGTTGCAAAAAGAATGAACAAGACATTGATGGAAAGGGCAAGAAGCATGCTCAGTGGTGTCGAGTTAGGACAAACATTCTAGGCAGAGGTGGTGGAGATAGCATGTTACCTGGTCAATAGATCACCTTCGTGAGCGTTGGAGGATAAAACTCCACAAGAGGTATGGACTGGTAAGAAACCCTCTCTTTCACATCTGAGGATATTTGGATGTGATGCAGGTGTACATGTTCCAAAGGAGAAACGAACCAAGTTGGATAGTAAATCTGAAAAGTGCATCTTTATTGGGTATAAGGATGTTTTAAAGGGTTTTAAGCTTTGGAACCTAGTAACAAGGAAGTTTGTGTACAACTGAGATGTGGTGTTCACAGAGGTGAAAGATGTTATTAAACATGAAGTTCAACCAAAGGAACCTGAGAATATAGAGTTTGAGCTAAAGGAGGAAGAATCAGACTCTACAACAGAGGAGGAATCAGAAGATGAAGAGCCACAAACTCTGAGTGTGAGAAGA
>APFE031180490.1:0-19541 GCA_000404065.3 Pinus taeda | reverse complement strand
AAAATTCAAACAACGACAATGAGAGTGATACAGACAGTGATGCAAATAACGAAGCACCTACTGAAACATTGGTGCATGTATTAATAGAGTCATAACACATCTACGATTTGCAAGACAAGATTATTGAGCTAGCACCTGCTGAAGGACAACGACCACTGGGGATTTTCAAGGACAAATATGCAGAAGAAATGAACTTTCCAACATTATTTTATGGCGATGCACGTGATCATGACATCACAAATAGGTTTAGCTACCAAAAAATTGTACAATGGGAATTGTTACAAGCAAGTGGTGACTTCTCATATCATACAACAAATTTCTTTTTCAAGACAATGCGAATAATAATTGATAAAGTGCTTTCTTGTATATGGGTACAAATAAGAAAAGGAGAACTAAAAGGCAGGAAAATATTAGCAAAAGATGTCAAGTATCGAGAAAATTTGGAAAAGTTATTGAAATCTGATATTGGATACATAGATTTCAAGAACATTCGCATATCTTCTGATCATTTGGAACAAATTAAGAAAAACATATTTGCAATGATACAACAATTGGGACCTCCAACTTTCTTTGTCACATTTACAAGTGTAGAACATCGATGGAAACCATTAGTAGATACACTGGTCACATTGTTTAGAAATAAAGCAAGTAAAAATGTTATTGATATATTAGAAGATGACGACATTGACTACCTTACAAGAAAATATCTAGTCACATGTAGCCAGTACTATAGACATACAATTAATGCTGTAAAGCGAATGATATGTTAAGATACTACATTCTTTGGAAAAATATCCGATTACTATTTCGTAACAAAATTTCAAAATAGAGGAATTGAACATGAACATGGACTCTTATGGATAGAGAATGCTCCAATATATGGAAAACAAAGCAATTCAGAAATTGAAAAGTTTCTTGACAATTACATAACTTGTAATACAGATCATTTAGAGCCAGATGTTGCTAAATTGCATAAACATCACCATACAAGTTGTAAGAAGTGAAAAAATTCAAACTGCAGATACAACTTCCCCATGCCACCAATGAAATCAACAATGATCATCGATCCAACCAATGCACAAAATAAAAAAATCGTCGAGAAATCAATACCACTTTTGGCATTCTTGGAGCAAACAAACTACAATGATTCAATAACCCATGGCAATTTCCTCCTGGAAATAGGACTAACAGAAAGTGAGTACATAGAACTATTACAACATACAGTAAAGCAACCAATAATTTTCCTGAAACGAAAACCTTCTCACATTTAAAATAACAGTTTTGCAAAGGCTATGCCTACTTTATGGAATGCAAATACAGATGCATAATTTGTGCTAAATGCATTTGCCGCCGCATCATATTGTAGTTCATATATGACCAAAATTTACAAGTCTATGACAAATGCATTTAGAAGAATACGAAAAGAGCATCAGAAAAATGAAATTGATGCTATGTAAATGATTCGTAAACTCGGAAATACATTACTCAATCTGCAACAAATGTCAGCTCAACAAGCAGTGCATATAGCACTTTCATTGCCATTGAGTTGTAGTTCAAGGGAATGTATATTCGTAAACACATTTGCAGTTGATGAACGCACACTTATGCTTAAACCGCCTATTCTTTTGAACAAGAATGTGATGATTCAGAAGATGTTATGTGCCATTCCATTATTAACTACTACATTGGACGCCCAAGTTCCATTAGCAAAATCTGCCTTGCAGAATTTGTATCAAATTACAGGAAAGATGGCACGCCCATATCTAAAAGGAAAAAACCAAATGTTATACAATTTGTCAAATATAACAAGCAGAATGATATTGAAAACTTCTGTCGAGAGAAATTATTATTATATATGCCATTTGAAAATTCTGAAGATACATTCAAACAAGAATTGCCTACGTGGCTCTCTACATATACATTTCATGAAAAAACAATTCAAGCCAATGAAGCCAAATTTACATATAACATCAATCCAACATGGGGTGATTTTGACACTGCATCAAACGAGCAAATTAGTTCTTTGAATACTAACCAAATGAATATGTGAAACCCAGAGAACAGTTTCCATTATGAAGAATATGATTTCCAATCAGACTTGCAATTTCCAAAACTGTTTGAAATGAAGAAAAAAATCAATCTTGGATTTCAAATTACCGCCCATCCATTTTTAATGGAGAACAATGAGTATTACAAACTTAGAAGAATGTTGAACAAAGAGCAACAAGCAATTGTAAAAGATGTTGCAATTAAAAAAAAAACCCAAGGAACCAATTTACCTTTTTATTACAGGTGTAGCAGGCGTAGGTAAAACACTCACAGCAAAAGCAATTTTCCAAATGCTTATACGAATTTATGATTCACAAAACACAGCTGATCCTATGAAACCAAAAGGTCTAATATTAGCATACACAGGAAAGGCTGCATATAATGCAGGTGGAACAACAATCCATTCTGCATTGCTAATGCCTTTTAACAAGTCTCATATGTTCCCACTTAACAAAGAAGTATTGGACAACTTATCAAAGCTATATCAAGAATTGAAGCTAGCTTTCATAGATGAGGTACCGATGATTGGTAGTCGGTTCTTATATTCTATTGACAATAGATTCAGAAACATAAAACATGTCCAAACCAAATATTTTGGCAACATTGATATCATATTTTGTGGTGATTTCTATCAAGCACAACCTATTCAAGACTCTCTTATTTTTAAACAACCAAGAATCAACAATCAAACAATAACACATGATTTTTGGAAGGATAATGTCAAGTGCTTCCAATTGCATATGACTATGTGACAAACAAATGAGAGATTCATATCAGTTTTAAATAGAATGCGAACAAATTGTCAAACATCTGATGATATATCATATATGAATACACGTTGCATGCGCCCTGTACCAAATGATCCAATATTTCCCTATTTATTTTACAAAAACAAAGATGTTGCAATGCATAACAAGAAAATGTTAATGCTCATGCCTAGCAAAGAAATTTTAATTAATGCAATTGATGAAAATGAGGAGAATAACGGCAATTTCCCAACACATCAACATACAGATATTTTGCCTTCGCAACTTCTGATAAAGTTGAACATGTTAGTTGAAATGTATGCTTGCAATTATGATGCACCAGATGGGCTAGTAAATGGTGCAGATGGAATAGTTAAATCATATACCCATACAGATAAGGTCGATGTTCTATGGATTAAGTTCCATGACCCTAATATTGGTCATCGACAATCTAGAAAACTGGCCCATTTGTATACTTCAGACATAGCACATAATTGGACACCAATACTGCGAATATCAAAAGCAATGCCTATCACATCAAAGATGGCCCAGTTGAAAATACGGAAACAATTTCCAATTCAACTTGCATGTGCACACACAATACATAGATCACAAGGCTTAACCTTGGATAGGCTTGCATTCGACCCTACTGGAGTACAAGTGCATGGCCTAGTATACACAGCACTATCACGTGTCAGAAACATAGAATCATTATATTTGCTTAATCCTCTTAAAGACAATAATTTTAAGGTTAAGCAAAAAGTAAATTGTGAAATGCAACGTTTGCAAACCACTGCAAAATGTCAATTAGAATATGACTCTTCATCAATACAATCATTTCGATCCATTTTTATTCTTTCATTGAACACTCGTAATCTTCATGCACATCTTACTGACGTATGCAATGATTATGACACAATGCAATCTGATATCTTATGCTTACAAGAAACACATATGTCATTGTGTATGCAAAATGAATATTTCAAAATTTTCAATTGCATCTCAAGTTGCATTAAGCATGGAGTAATGATATTGATAAAGAAAAATATCATTATCCTTGAACATACCCATTTTGAAGAGCAACTTGTAGAAGTATTGCTCGCAAAAATAAAAGTTCACGGATTACAAATTGCAGTGCTCAATATATATGCATGGCCACATGCAAATGTAAACAATATTTTGAATGTCATTGCAAAAGATTTATGCCACTTAGATCTAAACAATATCATAGTTATATTAGGGGACTTCAATATTGATATGCTACATTGCAATCAAAAAACAAAGCAGCTAGAACCCTACATGGAAAACTACAATCTTCATTTCCTTATTGACAAAACTAATACCATGCATAAATCATTCATTGACCATGTTTGGGAAAATCTAGCTAATATAAAATATAGAATTTTCATATTGGATACATGTTGGTCTGATCATGATACAATATCTCTTGTCCTTGAGCTATGATATACACATGAAACAGTTTACAAAATTGCAAATTTTGACATTTTTGCAATACCTCATTGTTTTTACCATTTCTATTTTACTAAAGCATATTACAATATTCTTTTTGTACTAAACCAAATAATAACACTATACATACTATGCATTCTATCGTACATTTACATATATGACCTCATATATTCATCAATGCAAATTATGCCAATGAAAGCCTTTTCAATTAAGCAACACAAGCATCCTATCATAAATTTCCAAATATGACCTCATCTATTTATGAATGCAGATTGAACAAGTAAAACCTTTTTCAATTGAACCAAACGACCAAGAAAAAAGAACAACAACATGGAACATAAATAAACAGAGTATATTCTTCTTGCCTTTCCTTTCCTATGGATCTTATGTTCTTGTTCACTTTTTACTTTTATATGTTCTTTTAATTTGCACTGAATATATCTTACTATTTTTACCATCGATTTGACAACTCTAGGTGAACTATTTCAGTTCCATTTCAAATCAGAGAGTATATGTCAAATCGGACAGTATATGTATTTATGAGTTGCATGCCATTACAGAAATCAAGATTGAAAAGACTAGACACAAAAATACCAGAGCAATGTTAGGTAATAAGCATTTAAAATATTTTAACATCGGTTGTTGCAATAAATGCTCTTCATATTCGATTATATCCTCTCCCGGTTTGTTGCAATAAATTCTCTTCATATTCGATTATATCCTCTCCCATCTAATCTTGAAGTATTTCAGCTTCATTTCAAATCAGCCTGTATATGTATTTATTACTGTGCCTGTTAGAAATTTATCCCACATTCAAGCCTTGCAATCTTGCATGCGTTTCGCTATTTCATTCTACACGACTTCTCGGTTGCATCTCTTTTAGCACATAGGTTCCAAATCAAGATTGAAAAGACTAGACACAAAAATACGAGAGCAATGTTAGGTAATAAGCATTTAAAACATTTTAACATCGGTTGTTGCAATAAATGCTCTTCATATTCGATTATATCCTCTCCCGGTTTGTTGCAATAAATTATCTTCATATTCGATTATATCCTCTCCCATCTAATCTTGAAGTATTCCAGCTTCATTTCAAATCAGTCTGTATATGTATTTATTACTGTGCCTGTTAGAAATTTATCCCACATTCAAGTCTTGCAATCTTGCATGCGTTTCGCTATTTCATTCTACACGACTTCTCGGTTGCATCTCTTTTATTACATAGGTTCCAAAAATTCTCCTTCTCTACTTACATATTGACATACATCTCTTTGCTTCAGATAACATAGAATCCATTAGCATCAGCCAACTTACTCAACTGGGAGCATTGTTTCTCTTAGCATTTCTTCTGATGACTCTTCTGATTATGGACATCCTAAAAGTAGAAGCACAAAGAAAAAAGAAACCAAGAAATAGTCAGTAACAATAAAATCTCCATACAGGAGCATAGGAATCTACGACAATCTATAACAAGTCACATTTTTTAGGACACATTGTCAAACTTCTGAATATCAGACCTATTTCTGCATTATTTTACGGCTTGACTCTGTTCTGATTTTGAACCGGAACCACTTCACTTCTTGCGCAATATGTTATAGGAACCTTTTCTTCTTCAACTTATCATCTCCCTACTTTAGCTATGTCAGTTAGACACGTTGGACACAGTTTGAAAAAAGGGGTTTTATAACCCAGTGAACAATTATACTATGCACTCTCAGTTTTGTATTTGAATGAAATTACTGGTTTAATTATGCTTTTCATTACTACTAGCACCAACAAGAAACTGACTCCTGATAAATATTATTGTTGACAGTAACTTATTTACGGACAATAATTTGGAAATATGCCCTAAATGTTGAACACATGGTTCAGAGTTCAACTTTACTACTTGTAAGTATCATGCTGACGATAGTTTTGAATGACTAAATTCCTATTTCAAAAGTTCAATATGCCATCCAAAGTCTCTTATTTGAACCACTTGAGAAGTGCTAAGGTGAGGGTTTGTAATTATTATGAAATTGTTGCTATATTCTTTACTGCATAATGGTAACCCAACTCACAAACTGCAACGATGTTAACTACAGTCATCCCTCCTTGGATGTAAGCCATGGTCCCTCTTGTAACAACAAGTAAGCATCGACTCTTAAACCCTCTTGTCCAATTTGGTCCTTCTATTGCATTGTTCATTTATTTTAACCCATCTTCGTTGTTTGATGCAGGTAAGGGTTACCACGCTCAAATTCTGGGTACATTGAGGACTATGTCGTCGTTTCCATTTAACACAACTTATTTTCCCAGGTTCTTTTCTTGCTCCGCTCCATCACCAGAATAGTCGGAACGAGATCTTAAGTTATATGGTCATGGCTACTTTTGTTAATTTTCTTAGTTTTTGTTTAAGTAAATAGTTTTGTCGGATGGTATATATGAATCCCACCAGTTGTAGTCTTACGAACCATTAAATTGTCTAAAGAATTTCTTTTCTTTTTGGTTTAACTTACACAGGACTGTAATTTATCTTTTATAGGAGTTCGGCATAATATTACAACCCCATTTTGTATCTTAACCGAGACCCACAATATGGCCTCATATATTCATCAATGCAAATTATGCCAATGAAACCCTTTTCAATTAAGCAACACAAGCATCCTACCATAAATTTCCAGATATGACCTCATCTATTTATGAATGCAGATTGTACCAGTAAAACCTTTTTTAATTGAACAAAACGACCAAAAAAAAAGAACAACAACATGGAACATGAACAAACAGAGTATATTCTTCTTGCCTTTCCTTTCCTATGGATCTTATATTCTTGTTCACTTTTTACTTTTATGTGTTCTTTTAATTTCCACTGAATATATCTTACTATTCTATAACATAGCATAAATCTTGAAAGAGAAAAAGAAAAAATTGAAGAAATAGAATGCATAACCCAATTAGAAAGGGCAAGCCAACCGCTTGTTTTGCAAAGGTATGTCTATGACAACTATTCAAATATGCTAATTTGTATTTAGAATATTAATGTTTACTATATATGCATTCTATTTTTACATATGTATGGTTCTATGGTTTTAATGTTCTTGTTCATTTTTTAGTTCTATATGCTCTTTCAAATTGAACTAAATATATGCTACTATTCTATAACATATCATAAAATCTGAAAAAGGAAAAGAAACAATTGAAGAAATAGGCGACATAACTCAAATAGAAAAGGCAAGCCAACCGCTTGTTTTGAAAAGGTATGTTTATGACAACTATACAAATATGCTATTTTCTGTTTAAAATATTAATGTTTATTATATATGCATTCTCTTTTTACATATGTATATTTAAATCTATATAAATTAGAAAATGTTCGACGAGTGGAGAAAGCACTTGTAGTAAGTCCCCCCAGACAATGCAGCAAGAAGACATGTATAGGGTAGATATCATAATTTGTTTATTAATTGCTTATCACAAAATACATGTGATAATATCCACATCATATTGAAATGTGCATTTACTTGTGTTAGTCCAACTGAAACAATCACAACAAAACTTGATTCAACAAATGTACAAAATGATACATCAAAAAGGTATGCATATGAAACACAACATTGTAATCTATTTATACTTATTCAGTTTTTAGGAGAAACATAACATTGTAGAAATGTTTATAGCAGTATCTAACTAAGCAATTTTTATAGGCAAAAACAGATACTTCCAATTAAAGTATCAATTGAAGATCTCAATAGTTGTAGAATTGGGAAGCGATTTGTTGGAGACATAATGGTTGTCTATACTGCATTCCTTGATAAAGTAAATAAATCACGTCAAATATTACGAGATGATTTGAAAGATGCTTAAGGAATGATGACTATAACGTTAACTGTACCTGCACATTTAGTGGAGCGACATGAATAGAAAATTTTGCAAGGCAATAGCATCTCAATTACAAATTTCAAGATATTGCCTAAAACTGTTTATGATCGTGGTGGCCGTCACAAAATAATTTTGCTTAATGAATCAAGTATCATAGAAACTGTACCTGAAGTTTGCAAAGAATATTGCTTCATTCCCAATACAACCATTAGGCAATTTGCAAACAAAAAAGAAATGTACCCAATTGGCACAATCGTTGTAGCTGTTACACTTGCCAAACGGGTTGGATTGCATTACATACTCCATATCAAAGATGGAGATTCTGAAAATGACAATGCAACTGTATGTATTTTCATGTTACTTATTCCCAATTTTCAGTAGATAACATGCATCACTTCATTATATAGTTATTGTAATTTGTCTATAATTATTGTAATTTGTTTCTTGCACTTGCAATTTTTCAACACATACGAACAATGTACTTGCATATTATTTTTCGTATTTTTCAATGGATAACAATTTCTCTCTTGCAGTTGCAATTGTTTGACACGTATGAACAATTTTTCCTTTCAATGGAAAAACAACTATAGAAAGGAGACTTCCCCCTCATCCTTTTCAAAAATTTAACAAAAAAGGTAAACACAAAAGAAACAATATTCAGAGCATCAAAGTCAATGTTCATGACTGAACTTAACACTAATGCAGTAAACAATCTCAAAAAACTAACTACATCTACCTATGTTGTAAGTATAACAATAATGGTATTTTTACTAGCTTTGCATTTGCCATGTAATAATGTAAATTAATGTTTCAATATTTTATAAACAGGTCGAAGGTATTCTGATGGCAACAAATCCATATTCAACTCCTTTCGAACCTGTTTGTGAAATTTGTAATTCCCGAGTCAATTCATCCATAGTGATAACCAATGGGACAATTTTCTTTTCACAATGCAATGATAATTGCCCTTTCATCTATAAGCATTGTATAAATGTTGTAATATAATCCATTTCAAATAACTTTGTCCAGTGCATTATCAGGCAGCCCTTAGTACATGACTTGCTTCCGGATTTAAAAGCAATGTCATATGAGGCATATTTGCAACAGAAAGCTACCACTGTTTACATGTTACATGACTTCAAAATTCACAGCAAGTTCACACTCAATGAAGATAGTGAACTATTACATGTCCGGTAACAAATGGAAGGCACATCAACATATGCCTTAACATCTTTTGTCTCAAATATGTCCTCTCTTCAATTCACAATGTTAACATTTTACTATAACTAACTAATTGTTATACACATCACAAAATCCAGGAACATGGCAAGCTTCACATACACAGCAGATGCAAAAGTAATATGAATATGTTCCTTCATATTGGTTTGGTATCTTTTCTCTTTGATTGCCTTGTTGATTGGGGTTGTTAAAAACAGCATGGTGCTTCAGGAGAACCATTATCATCGCTTCTTGTGCACAATAGAGGAAGGGCAGTTATATATGGAAGGTAGATGCACATGCAGTGTGCTTTTGAAGATAAGGCTGGAGATGTTAAGTGATCTAAGATTAATATTGAATAAGATAGGACACATTTACTATTGTTATCACTGTTGTTGTAAGGTGAATTCCAGATTTGGTTTATCCATGACAAATTTCCCTGTAGGGTTGTGGTTGTTAAAAGATGAAATATTTTCTGCTGGTGCTATTTTGTGACTTATATCAATTACTAATTTTCGAGTCATTTATGTTAAGTTCATAATAATATTTTCATATGAATATGTTTCTTCATATTGGTTTGGTATCTTTTCTCTTTGATTGCCTTGTTGATTGGGGTTGTTAAAAACAACATGGTGCTTCAGCAGAACCATTATCATCGCTCGCTGTGCACAATAGAGGAAGGGCAGTTATATATGGAAGGTAGATGCACATATAGTGTGCTTTTGGAGATAAGGCTGGAGATGTTAAGTGATCTAACATTAATATTGAATAAGATAGGACAAATTTACTACTGTTATCACTGTTGTTGTAAGGTGAATTCCAGATCTGGTTTATCTATGAAAAATTGCCCTGTAGGGATGGGGTTGTTAAAAGATGAAATATTTTCCGCTGATGCTATTTTGTGACTTATATGAATTACTAATTTTCCAGTCATTTCTGTTAAGTTTAATAATATTTGCATCCACTATTCCAAGTTTTGCAATTCGCTGCAGACCCCGTCAGGGACTAACACCACCGTAGTGGCTCCTTGTTACTTGTTACTCTTTTTAGAACATGAGGTATGGTTGATTTTTTGTTAGTTCAAAATTCACTTTTGTATTTTAAAAAATTAAAACAAAATTCTGATGGATTAAGTATTTTTATCATAATTTAAAAATTAAAAGAAAGTATTAATATAGACTTATTAAATTAAATGCAATATGATTCTTTGTATATTCTTTGTTTATTTTTTTAAATGTGAAGTATGGTTGGTTTTTTGTTAGTTCAAAATTTACTTTTGTATTTTAAAAAATTAAAACAAAATTTTGATAGGTTAAATATTTTTATATTAATTTAAAAATAGAAAAATCATTAATATAAAATTATTAAATTAAACTTAATATTGATTCTTTGTACATTATTTGTTGGATATCTATGTTAAGCCAGAGATGAAAAAAAAATTATACAGAAAGTATAAACATTTAATAAAATATAATAATGATGTAAAATTAATAAAATATTAAAATAGAATTGTTTTTGTAAAGGTTATTTCTGTAGCAATCGAATAAACAACACATGGAAGAATTTAAAAAAATAATTAATAAATAAAAAATTAGTAATTAGTGTCATGGTAGTGGATGCTAAAATGGGTGGGATTGTCATGGGTTATAGAATGGGTGGGATGTTTTTGGATGCTATAAGGGGTTGTAAGGTAGTGGAATTTGATCTCTCTTCCACTTTCTGGTTGTGGTTCCTAAGGTTCCTAACGTTCTTCGTGGAAAAATTGCATTTGCGTTGCAGAGGTTGCTTGCTTATGATGGGGTTGGAGATATTGGCTTTAAGTTGGAGATGTTCATCTTGACTTGAAAATAGTAAGAGAGTGTTTTTGTCCCGAAAACAGTAAGAGAGAGCTTTTGTTAGCAAGAGACCTTACCCACATTTAGAGAAACATTCACTGTAGAACTACTTTATAGATTTGCATGTTAAGAGAAAATAATATGAATTTATGTTAAATGGTAATTCTTTAATTATGGGCTTTTATAGTGACCAACAGGATGAAGTACAGCGTTTTGAGAAATATTTATTGTAAAACTACTTTATAGATTTGAGTGTTAAGAGAGAATATTAGAAATTTCTGTTAGATGGCAATTCTTTAATTATGGGTTTTTGTGGCAACCAACAAAACAAATTACGAAATATTATAAAATTCTGTTAAATGGTAATTCTTTAATAGAACTACTTTATAGATTTGAGGGTTAAGAGAAAATATTATAAATTTCTGTTAGATGGTAATTATGAAATTCTGTTAAATGGTAATTCCTTAATAGAACTACTTTATAGATTTGAGCGTTAAGAGAAAATATTATAAATTTCTGTTAGATGGTAATTCTTTAATTATGGGTTTTTGTAGCGACAAACAAAACAAAGTACACAATATTATGAATTTCTTTTAAATAGTAATTCTTTAGTTATGGGCGTTTGTGGCAACAAACAAAACATAGTACAAACAAAATGATCAGAACCATAAAAATTATAAAGTAGTCCCAAACTAACTAGGTGAGAAAGAATGTCTAACTAATGGTAGGAAAATGGACATGGATTAGTTTTTTTTTAGCCCAGTTGACTAAATCGACACCTCAGATAGAGTTCCCATACCATGCTTATTTGGGATAGTATTTTTGTAGAAAATGAGAAGAAAGACAGTAAAATTTCCCTACCATGTTTATTTGGTATAATATTTTTGTGGAAAACGAGAAGCAAAGACACTAAAATCAAAAGGTTGTACAGGAGTTCATAAAACACTAAGTAGGGTATTGAAACTATAACATGTGTAAATAAAAACTCTAGAGACAAATAGAACGATGGAAAAACAAAACGAAACAGAACAAAGTACAAAGAAGAACCTCATTCACTATGCTAGTAATATGATTACCATTTAGAGAGGAGCAACAGTAAAAGAAAAAGACTGGACACGAGTTCATGAAAATGATAGAAACAAAGTAATATGATACTTTTATAGTAAAAGAAAAAGATTGTACAAGAGTTCATGAAAATGATAGAAACAAAGTAATATGATACCAAAAAAATAAAATGATTTCTTATTCATAAACATTAAACATTAAAGTAACATGGCAAGGAAAATAACTAACTAGGCTAGAAAAAATGTCTAACTAATGGCAGGTAAGGAGATCACGATTAGTTTTTGATGATTCTTTATTCATAAACATTAAACATTGAAGTAACATGGCAAAGAAAATAACTAACTAGGCCAGAAAAAATGCCTAACTAATGGCAGGTAAGGAGACCACGATTAGTTTTTGATGATTTCTTATTCATAAACATTAAACATAGGTTTTTTGATGATTTCTTATTCATAAACATTAAACATTGAAGTAACTTGGCAAAGAAAATAACTAACTAGGCTAGAAAAAATGTCTAACTAATAGCAGGTAAGGGCAGGTAAGGAGACCAGGATTAGTTTTTGAGCTTAGTGGACTAAATCAACAACATAGATATAGTTCCATTACCATTCTTGTTTGGTACAATATTTATGTACAAAACTGGAAGAAAGACAATAGAACCTCTTGACAATAAAATGAAAAGACCGTATAAAAGTTCATAAAACCATAGATAGGATATTCAAAGTACAATTTGCTTGTAAATAAAACTTGTACATGAATTCGTGAAAATGAGAGAAACAAACTAATAAATACGAAGTAATCTGATAAAAAAATAAAAATAAAAATATGATTTCTTATTCATAAAAATTAAACTAACCTGTCAAAGAAACTAACATGTATTAGTGTAAATAACAACTATAGTGACCAATGTCAGTTTGAGTAAACAAAACGAAGTAGAAACAAAGTAGTAGATACAAAGTAAACATCAAACATTAAAATAAACTAACATGGCAAAGAAACTAAGATGTATTATATTCAAACAAAACAAATGGGAATGCTTTAGCCTTCAGGAGTTTCTGAGTCGTGCGTACATCGGACGAGGGTTTAGACCAGTATAGCAAACAAATTGCAACAGAGTCGGACTGAAGAAAGCCCCGGAAGGCTTAACCCATTCTGTTATTTCCTCTCTCTAGAAGACTAACTCTGAAAGGGATTAACAACCCTTCCCACTCAACCGTATGCCGGTAAGTAGAAGGAAATCTAGGGAACCATCACCATCAATGGAGGAGGACAGTTGTTGACACAAGGAACCATATGACTCTGCTAACGAGGAGGAAGAAATTTAAGTTGCAGAGTCGTTGACGAGAGAATTGCAACCTTTGAAGAGAGGCGAGACCATACATGTAACCAGAGCATATATGAAAAGACTATATAGTATTTAAGAGAACATAGGAACATACCCCTGGGTAGAGGCTGAATCCAGGAAAAACCTAGAATCACATTTTGTCGGGGAATGACATTATTGGGCAATATAAGGACCCATTAACAGTCAACTGGGTTATGAAACCCTTGGTATCAAAATTGCATGAAACCAGTCATTTACAGCCAAGTAATATCATTAAACAAAAAAGCGTAGCGTTGGCCAAACAATCTTGCAAGACGTGGAAGAACTGCTTTATCATACCATGAACTTGTAACAACAAATTTTAAAACAAAACAAAAAAAGCATTCAGATTCCTATTTTAGGCAAGTATAGAAACATACAACCGAAGACACCCAAATTGAATTCCTCTGCACAAAGATCCCAAAACCTGTTGAATTGGCAACTAGGTTTAGACAGTTAAACGTAAACGAAAAACAGGGGTTGGTTGCAAAAATCACATGAAGGAGAAATAGACTGACAAGCACCTGGTAAGGTATGCAAAAGCACCAATGAGATTTTTTTTTTTTCCAGACCAGGTGAGAGAGGGATACTAAAAGCCATGGGAACTGGATTTCAGACCGTACATGTTCAAAGAAAATGAGGAATTAGTAAGCAAGACAGAGTAACCTTCGCAGAGAAACCATAAAAGAGAAACTAATTTTATATACAATAACTATAGGGTGAAGAAGCTACCTCGAATTGGAGGCTGCAGCTGCCTGCAAAGAACATCGAAACCCATATATTAATAGTGGTCGTGTCAGCGTTAAAGGAATTGTTGCCGATTACATGAATAATGGTTACGAGGGCTCACCCAAGCCATCTGGAAGGTTTCCATGGATGCCCCGTTAAGAAGAAACCATAGCATTGCTAATACTTGAATATCAGTGAGAGATTGCCTTCGAGGTTAATGGTAATTTTTAATAGCAACAAAAAAAGGTTAAAAAGGTCATCTTGTAATCAGAATATGTGAGTGATTTACTTGTTGTAAGCCAAAGCTGCAAGCTGGAGAGCCCTAGTATCACAAAGGTGGAGCACCGTTTCAGAAACTCTAGAAGGGAACAGAAGAATGAGTGTGCCAAGGCAAAGCAGGGGTAAGTGGTTACCAAACCAACCCCTCTTTCCTCCACCGTCTGATGTGATCACCAGCAGATGAACTGATTGCAGGAGTTTAGGTTTGTGGCGCATGATATGGTACCTTGCATGGAGTACAGTTCACATGGTAGAGCCGAGTTGTCGGACAGAGACCAATAGTGCATGTACTAGTTAACATTTACACTATACCCTAGCAATGATGGAAACATACAACAAATCACTACAAAAAGGTGACACATGTATATAGGTATCGTGAATTTTTATGATCGGCGAATCCATTTGATGATGTCAATATGGTATTAATCCTTCTTACGATATAAACCTGTCACCTCACAAGGGAGGTAAATGTATTTTAATATACATATGGCGTCTGAACTTTAATCCAATGTCAAATGTAATTGATATGGTTGCTATTAAAATTTTAATGTTATGGTGCCATGGATTAACTGTTTTTTTTAATTGGATAGTATGGATTAGGATACCGATTGTGACAAATTGTATCGAACATAGAACATACCCTTGGGTAGAGGTTGAATCGAGGAAAAACCCAGAATTTTATTCTTCCTGGTAGGATATTGAAACTATAATATGCGTAAATAACCATTGTACACGAGTTTATTTGGTAAGTTCGTTAAAAATCATATCAGAATTAAAAACAATTATAATGATAATTAAGTTGAATTTACACAATTATCGAGGATCGAACAAAATATTTACAAATAACTTGTGAAATGAAAGTCGTTAATTAGCTATTATTCTCGGGAATAACATAGTTACAATTAGCACTAGCCATTAACCACTCAAATTTACATATTTGTCAAAACTGAGAAATATTTACCCACATGCATTTTAGAATAAACCATAGCTAAAGAGATGTTGAAATCACCTCTTTCATCTAAGATGGTGAGTCCCTAGGTGTCAATCTAGAAGTATCGCCTCTTTCATCTGAGATGGTGAGTCCCTAGGTGTCAATCTAGAAGTAGTGAGTTTCTTATGTGTGAGTGTTAATAACTATTTAGTTGTGTAATGGTCAGTGATCTAGACACTTTAAATATGTAACCCTTGAAATCAATAAAAGACAGTGTGTTTTGTAGTGTTTTGTAGTGTGTGAACAATTTTTGCCTCTCTCTCTATTTTTCTATCTTTGTACCAAAGAAGGTACTGACTTGACTCCATCTCGGGAGGGCCGGGAAGCTGGGAAACCTTGAGCATCCTTGCTTTCGTACATAGATTAGTTTGGTGTGTGAATTTTCTTTTTGGTGATTCCCTATGTAGATTTATATATCTGTTTGTTATTTGTGGCTGCTTCAAGCATTGTCATATCCTGCCTACTTCCTACGTCAAATTCTCTCGTGGTTCTTCGAAATCTCCTCCACCTTAACTACCTCCAATACTATTTGGATGTATGCTCGTTCTTTTCAAAACAAATGGATGTTTTTTCCTATGGACTAAATCCATGAGTCTGACGAATATCAACCTCAACATTACGAGGCCCACTGTCATTAAGATTTATTTAGGCAGAAAAAGACGCAGTATTACCTCGTGCCTCCAGCTATTTCACGCTCTGATTTCTTAGTATGATTCGATGTGGGAAGAAGAATTAAGCTTCATGAAAGATTTGTATACTATGTGTGCCATTATTTGTAAAACAATCCTTTGTTTTCTGCCATTAGTTGGTAAAGAAAGACAACCCTGTAATCCAAGAAAACCACACCTCTCTATCTTATTCATGCATATTAAAAAATTACAACTATGCCATTCTACGGGAAAAACGTATCCAATTTGGCTGTATTCTGTAGATGTGTGAAATCTTGCGTTGGCATTAGATGGAGAGAGACTCCCGAGTGATATATGTCAAAAGTGGTTAAAGAATTTTCCAGCAACTTTCTTAGTTTGTTTTCTTCGAGCAGAGCTAGCACGTCTCCCTCAAACCGAAGTTGTCCATTGTTATTCTGAGGGCCGAAGTCTCATTCAAAAGAGAAATATGGGCCGTGAGCCACTTGAAGACTTAATTAATTTAGAAGTTTATTTTTATGAAGGTCACGTGGAAAAAGTTTTCTTTTTAAAGTCAAGCCATTTATTTGAATGGTTTGATTCATTTGTTTAATTAGACATGAATTCTTATCATGTGTTTAACTATTCACACATATAGAGCATTCAATATGACTATTTTATGAGCCATGTGGTAGGTAGATCTTTAATGGTTCTGATAGCAGAGTTTATTGAAAAATAGCCTGTGAATTGTGGTGGTTTTATTAGTGTTGGTTGTAAAATTATTTTTTTGTGTGTAATAAAAAAAGGAAAAAAGAGGAAGAAGAAATGCAGAACCACAAAGAATAGGCCAATTATTGAAGAGGCTAATGTGACCTATCGTGCTCTAGCAGTATTGGTCACAGGTAGTTCTTAATAATGTCAAGCTGGTGTGACCCATTGCACTCCAGGAGCATCAGTATAGGTTGTTTTATATGGTCAAACTGAAGAATTGTCTATTGAAGACATTCTGTACCCAGAATGCTATCCTAGATAACTAGTGAATGCTGCGGAGGGTCGTGGATTCAAAGATGGTGTCGGTTCCATAGGATGGTTTAGTATCAAGACTGACCTGTTGCACCTTGGGAGGTTGAGAAGCGTTAATTATGCAAATTTTATCGATGATGGTTAGAGGTGATTACATTTTAAATGGAGGTCAAGTGACAACTCAAGGATGTGGTGGTGAAAGAGAGATGTGTGCGAGATTCCAGAGTGGATGTGGGTGTTGATGATGACCATATTTGACAAATCTGACAATGATTTATTTATTGTTGTAATGTAGGTTCTTTATATTTTCTACATGTAAGCATTAAGGGAGGGTGTTGGAAGTAATGTTTCCATGTAATGTGTGAGTTGTCATTGTGAGTCCATAGGTGTCAATCTAGACGTAGTGAGTTTCCTATGTGTGAGTTGTAATAGCTATCTAGATGTGTTGTTGTGAGTGATCTAGATACTATAAATATGTAACCCTTGAGATCAATAAAAGACATAGTGTGGTTTTTGTTATGTGAACAATTTTTCTCTCACTCTCTCTATTTTTCTAACTCATGTCTATGAAGGTGGAATTGAACATGCTTCAGGATTAATAATTTTCTTTACATTTAAAACTATGTTTAGAATATATATATCTATATATATATATAATAATAATAATATATATAATATATAATATATATTGTAATATAGTTATTATAATATATATATAATTTGAAATGCTAGGAAGACCCACTATTTCTATTATATATAATATAAATATATATATATAATAATATATATATATAAGGCAAATTTAGACCACATAGTTTTACCTCGTGGCCTCAGCTCGCCTCGAGGGGAAACCAACTCTGTTGCCCATCGGTCAGAATTGTACGCCATCCAAAAACATAACTTATTTAGTCTTTCTAGCAAGGCTAGGTAAGTTTGAGTCTCATGACCACAAACTGTATAACTATGACAACTAACATAAACAACTGGAAATTTAAATGTGATCCACATAAACAAAAACTAAGCATAAGAAGACTAATCTTTCTTGACATTCTCCTCCTCAGAGTCTGAGGCTACTAGGGTAGGTTCATCAACAATTGCTTATGGCATTCCGAAGAGCTCCACAATGCAAGGGATGTGATGGTCAATCTGGTCCATCCTAATGTCCTATTTATGCAGCTGGAGCAAGATCTTCTCCATGTCTTTTTTGTAGTTGGGAAGTCCCTACATTGTAACCTCCATCCCCAAGGAAATTTGCTCTAGTTCTTTGCCTAGAAGACTTTTCATAACGAAATATAGGTATAGGGTGTGCTTTAATTGTGTAATTCGCCCTCTTACAGTCCTTACGTCACGCACCATTGATCTCCAGACTTCTATTTCATCGTCCGGTTATAGTTCATTCTTTACTTGGTCTTCCCAATCGTCTATCAACTTTCAGATATCCTCGTCTATTTCCTCCTTGTATGTTGTGGTTGCCTCAGCTATGAAGTGCTCGATGGGCTTACAACCCCTGCGGTCGTCCGCCCTGTTTGGTTGCTTGGTTGCCCAAGGTTCTGAGCCCTTGTTGTCGTGGCTACGAACACGTCTGGCTATACCCATACCCTATTGAATTGTAACCTGTATACATTCCAACATTTCTAATTGCAATAAATCATTCATATCAACACATCATAATTGCAAAAACCATACTTCACTGCCATTCCTAGCCTCCAAGAGGAAAATGTATCCCTGTGCCCACAGGCATCCAATGGAAGTGGGGTTCGAGTAGGATTCCCCTGGTTTATTTCCATGCCTCTTGCCCCTGCCAATGTTCGGAAATTGGTCACCCCCATGTGGCCATGACTTGGCTCTCAAACCCATCTCAAACCAAGTATTTCTAGTGTTATCATACCCACAAACCATTTCCTCTACCAGCAATGTCCTTCCACTTTTTTCTCACCTCTCTACCTCTCAAGCCACCCAGGATCCCTAACTACTCTCGTATGGTTCTGCATTGCCATTTTCTCAAGTTTTCTCAACCCATTTCCCAATATTTTAGCGTCCCAAATCCCAGCCTGTGACTCTCCCTTGCCTCGCTCAGCTATACACAATCGCCCAAGCGATGCTTGCCCATTAATCCCTATGCTTCCATGCTGGTCATTCGTGTCAGATTGTGTTTCTAAGCTCCGCTCGGTATCAATCATGCCACAGCCCTAGATTTTGCTTGAAAGAAAAATAAAGTAGCGCAGAGCCGAGCCATAGCTCCCCCTTTCCTTCCCTGGTTCCTCCCTGGCTGGGTTAAGCCTCGTT
>APFE031180487.1:141765-173762 GCA_000404065.3 Pinus taeda | reverse complement strand
TGGTGTGTTCTCTACATGTTCTTGTTAGTCTGTTTATGTATTCCACATCTCTCTTTTGCTTCTATTTGGACAGATGAAGTGGTAAAGTTTGAATTCATGCTTTGACATGCTCAGCTTTTTAGTTTGTTCAAAATTTATGTTTTCTACTGTTTAGAGAGGATTCAAATGGTTGTTTGCCTCTTTAGCTCCTTCTCTATCATCCCTGATCATCCATCTCAGATTAAGGCATCAGCGCTCACTCCTACCTTGCCCCAAAGATCCCCCTGCAAAAAACTGTGCTCAATCCCCGCACCCTGAATTGCACTCCCTCCAATTGCCACCAAAAACCAAAAAATCTTTAAATCAACCCCCCTTATCAATTTACTAGCCTAATATCTTTGATCCTAATTGGTCAGCTTATCATATTGAAAGATCTACCGAATCTGACCCGAGAGAGCCTTCTCATACCTCGTAGGGCTAGCTACAAGGTGAAATGGTTTGATGTAGCGTTGAGAGTTTGTCTATCTCAGCCTAGGTGAATTCCAAGCGCTAACAGAATACATGGAAAATAATTTGCCAAAACATTGAAGAAACCAATTCTCTCAAGACCTGGTACCAGGAGGACCTTCCTAATAACCCTCAAGAACATTCCATATGGGCCAATTGGAACCTCCATTTGAAGCAAGATCAGATTATCAAAGGCTCACAACCACTGAAAAATCGTTTACCTAACAAATGGCTGCCTCTCCCAATGCATATGTACCAACTCAACTTCGACGGGGCTTTGAAAGGCAATCCGAGCAATTCAGGCTTCAGAGGGATCTTCAAAGATCATAGAGGTAAACCTCTCTTAAAATTTTTAGGTTCAAAAGGATGGGATACCAATAACTCGGCGGAATTGGAAGGTCTCTGGCAAGGCCTTATTCTTGCGCAAAGTAAAGGATTTTTTTCCGCTTATAATAGAGGGTGATTCCCAGATCATTATAAACATGATCTCCAAAATCCTTCAAGGAACTCCCTCCTGCAAAGTTAGCAATAGCTAGAGGATGGCCAAAAGACTAGAACTCATCGAATGTTGGCTCTCTCCTTACAGAGCTGTTACTCTTAAGCACATTCGCAGGGAAGGAAATAAAGTCGCGGACTTGCTTGCTAACATTGGAGTGGAATGTGGGCTAAGCCTCCATTCTGGATCACTTTCAAGGATAGCCTCTGAGTCACAACTCTTAGACTATAAAAACCTCGTGAAGAATGACATGTATCAGGCAGGAGAAGCACACCTAGATGCGGGTGAAATAAATGGAATTAATGAATCATAGGATAGATGGAAGAGCTCGGTACTGCCAGATGCAGACCAGCGCGACTCTCCAAAAGTCTATTTGGTTCATGAGCGTGATACACCAGAAATTCATTTAGTTTGCGATGGATTTGCTGCAGAGCAACAGATTTGGCATGCTTGATGCATTTACTGTTTGCCTCGCCCAATGCAAGGTACTGGCTTTTATAACCATGGTGCTCGGGGCTGCTAGCACTCCACCTTCTTGTCTATGGCCGAAGCTGGATACGGGTTTGTGGGGCAGGCTGGTCTCTGGAAACAAAGGTAAATTCTTTATGAGTATTCTGTTCTTTGTTAATCTCAGGCTTGGGATAGCTGTGTGTCTCAACAACTAGTCTGTCTCGGGAATTATTGGTCAGCTCTCTAATACCCCTGCCATTCGACCTGTGCCGCTCTTCTTGCAATTACAGACCTATTGTCTTTGTCCAAAGTCATTTACTGTGCTATTTCACTACGCTCTTGTTTCGGCCTCTGATTTCCTGCGTTGTCTATCTTCGTTTGTGTATCTGCCTCTCCTTAACATCCTTACCATGGTACTCCACAGTCAAAGAAGCCATCTCGGGGGGAGTCGTGGAGGGCGTGGCAGACCACAGGTAGCCCGCTATGTGAATCCTGCTCATAGATCTTCTCCATATCATGGGTTTCAAACCAATCATTTTACTTTTCAGAGCAATCTTAATAGGCCAATAATCACTGTCAATTTCACTATTCTCTTCTCTGAAGAAGATTCTCCGGCTCCAATTCGGGTTTGTATGATGTCTGAGCCTCCCCAGGAAGCTTTTAGAGAGGCCGTCAGTCAAAGCAACATGCAGGTAATGGCAGAGGAAACTCTGGAGAAAGGTAAGGGGGAGAGGCTTGAGAGAAGCGACGCTCCCAACGCCTCTCTGCCTCCAGATGCAGCGGGCCAAAGGAACGTGGAAGATAATGACAGCGACTCGCGTCCCCTGTTGAGGCACCCAAGCAACGAAAATGTAGGTTGTTGTGATGATTGGGAGGACACTGCTTTCCAGGTGGTGGAGGAACCTCGGAATGAGGACACAACAATTTGAGGCCATCTGGGTCCACTCCATATCGGTTTTGGATGCGGTTTTGGTTCGGCCTCTTCAGACAAGCGGTTATGGATGTCTTCCTTCTATCCATGATATGTGGCAATGTAAAGTTCATATGGAATTTTGAGCATTGTCTTGGGCTAGCTCTCTGGTCACACGCTCTAGACAGCCAGTTATACCAGCTCTACTTCATGTTATCTTGGTTAATTCCTGAAGTCTATACCTGCACTCTTGCTTATGTAACTGGTTCTCCTTCATATAGGACAACTTTTGTTGTTCTGAGTGCTCTTTGAAGATGATCCCCGAGGCCTCGCCCCCTTGTATTTTTACTTTATTTTACAGTTAATAGAATTAGCATTTGCAGAGAAAAAAAAAATCATTCATGTAAGAAGCATCATATATTAACATGTAAATCATACACATATGCAACATATAAAGACACCAATCTTCTTCTTGATTCCTTTGTCAAAGAGAAGCTGCAACTTGTTATTATATGAATCCGTCTGCAAGCTTCTACTTGCAAGTTTCTCAGGCCGCCACTTGAAAGAAGCTACCACTCCCATATTTATTAGCTACAACTGAAAGGAGCTACTACCCCTGATTTATCAAATACGATTGAAAGGAGTTACTACTCTTGATTTATCAATTACCACTTAAAGGAGCTACAAACCCTTGAATGCAAGCTCAAACTTGTTGCCATGTTGATCCATATTTCATGCTATTTTCAAACTCATGGCAACAAGATTTTCTTCATAAAGCATTGTTGCATCTCTCTCACAACTCAATGCCTTCTTTGTATATATATATATATATATCTATTTATTTTCTACTCATTTAAACACCAGCTTGTTTCTCATACATTTCAAACATCTTAAATCACCATTAAAAACAACTTCACTTGCATTTCTAATCTTTGATGCATACACACCCAAATCACCAATGCCACTAATATCACCAATATTACTAATGCATTCTTACAGACCTTCTAGACACCAAATCTGATGCATTCACACCCTAATGCATCTCTGGTTCACCCCTGATGCATGCTACAATATGCATATTGTTGCACCAACCAACAACCAACTCTATTGTTCAATTATGCTTATAAGCAATTTGAGCTAATAATTTTAGTATCTGACTTTAGTTATGTTCATCTCATAATTTATGCTTAATATAGGTTTTGATCTCATTATATGATTTATTTTCAATTTATGTTTACTCGTCTTGATGCGTTCAAATTGTCTCGAGTCAATGATTTGTTGTTCTGATATTAAATTCTAAGTGAAACTTCTTATTTTGCAACTCAGAACTTTAGCTAAGTTCACCTTCTTTCTTGATTTCTTCAAGTATTCTTTTGTTTTCTTGCCATACAATCTATTTATATAAGAGTTTTGCATAAGTGCAACTCAACTTTAGTCTCTGCATGCTATTTTGGATGATATTCTTGAGTTTAACTGCTTATTTTTTTTGCAATTCTTGTAAGTTACAAGATTTAAAAGTGAGTTTAGATTTAGTTCCAACTTTAGCAAACTAACGAATATGGATAAAGTGACAAATACACTGCCAACTACTCGAGTTCTTTGCGGACTTCACCAAGTGCCACTTAGTTGTGGGTAAACCCATTTCCAATTTGAATGAACTACTAAATATGGCCGTTTTTGCCAAAACTTCCGTCGACTAACAATGTTTATTGCCAAATTCTGCTAAACCTTGTCTAATGGCCCGTTTTCCCACATGACCAGTGGTTGTGATTAAGCCCTAATGAGGTCAGGGTTATGCATGTTTTGTTAAACTAGCCAACCTACCATCTTGCCGACCCGGATGTTAACGTTGTGCTCACTTCATCTGTGCCACATGGCATCTTATAAGTGGTCCATGTGTCACACAAAAATAGGCCACTTAGGCACTTGTAAAGTCCAAATTAGCATGCCACATGTCACCATTCTAGAGTGCCACACCACCTGTGTTTACATCATGCTAACATCATCCCTAACCTTTTAGCTGCTTATGTCATGCTGACATCATGCACCACTGTGGCTGCATCCATGCTTCCACATCATCTCTTTCATCCAGTCTAATAGACTTCCAGTTTGATCGTTTTCTAGTTTATAGGCTTCCAGTCTAATCAAATTCTAGTCTAATAGACTTCGAGTATAATCAACTTTTAGTCTAATTGATTTCCAGTGTAATAGATAAAATCGACTAACTTATCCCACCCTTGGGCCATGAATGTTGATTACTCATAAATTTTGATCCAGGGGGGGTCTTTTTTTTACTTCCATATATCATTGGAAAGGATTTTCCAAGGTCTATCCGCTTGACCAATCTCCAAGAGTATTTAGGCTAGCTTTTTTGTCTTTTTCCAAAATTTGATATAAATATGCTTCTCCGTAAACACTTGTTTGACTTGATCATGAATCTACCTTCAACTGACTGATATTTTCTAATCCATGACACTTCCTTTGACATCAATACAGATCCAACACCTTCAACATCACCAACCAAAAACATGAGCATGACCATAGAAACATGGCAACACTTCTATCATTAAAGACAATACCTGGGAATAATCTCCCTCAAACCACCTTTGACATCAATAACCTAAGTTAATGATCAATGAACTTTTTCATCCAATGATAACACCTTTTACATCAATGACAAATCATTTCAACAATCTCCCCCTTTGTCATTGATGGCAACACTAAACATTGTTACCAGTCAAGAAAGAGTTATTGATGGTTGCAACACTATCAACAATACTTTATTGATTTGTTCTTTCTACTTTGTGTCTGAGAAACACATCACCTTTTACCAATTGTTTCTCATTCATATATTCTTCAATGTTTGCTTATTTCTCCATGCAGTTCTCGTACCTATTCCTCAATAATTATGCGATGTTTTGTACTTACTTCCCCCCCTTTGACATTGATGGAAAATATACTCCCCTGAAAAATAATCTCCCCTTTTCATTCTAATCTCATGGACCTGACAAATGCTTATCTATGTGCTAATTGTTTCAGTTATTTCTGGACTGATATGAATAATTTCCTTCATTCCCAGTGGATAAGATTTATTTTTGCTCCAATGTTTTGCCTCAAGCATTAAAGAGGGCTCTCTTGGTAAAGGTTTAAAGATATATTGGTAATTCATACTATATGAGCCAAAAGCACAATGATGCTTGTTGGTCTCAGTATCAATTAGGCTTATTGTTGAAAATGCAACAAGAAAATCCTAATTTATCTTTGTCCTTGAACTAATCGGGAATAAGATTGTAATCCCACATCTCATGACAACTTGTAATAATTAACTAAGCTATTTTGGCTTAGTTGGATCAATTAATTTGATTTGAGGGTCTAAATAGAGTTATGAGAATGTCTCCTACAATTAGGATCACTAGTTGAGTTTATTTAGAGTTGTAATTATGTAATTCAGTCTAACTGAGTTAAAGTCAATTAATCTAGTTCCAACTGATGGAGGAATTAGTAGGAGGTCTAGAAGTGGGGTGTTGCCTATAGTGCAGTGGGGTGTTGCCTGAAGTACAGTGGGTGTTGCTTGAAGTGCGGTGTGGTGTTGCCTGAAGTACAGTGGGGTGTTTCCTGAAGTACAATATGGTGTTGCTTGAAGTACAATGTGGTGTTGCCTGAAGTGAAGTGTGGTGTTGCCTGCAGTGATCAACCAGTAAACTGAATATTCATTCATAATTAACTCATGCATGTCATATTAGAGAAATAACTAGCTGAGATTAGAGTTCAGGTACAATGTACTATCAGTTGTAAAATCATCTAAATTAAACCGATGGTGCATGCAATCAGGGGAAGGCCTATGAGGATTGCACAATTCATAATTGAGGAATTTCACAATTAAATAGGGGCCAATTCCTTGAGGAACAACGCAAGGAAATAGGGAATTGGGCAAACAATAAATTGGCTAGGTATTGGCTTGAGCTTGTCTAGGAAGAAGTTAGATAGATAGAGATAGTGCAAAGGTTGCTCGGGCTTGAGTAAATCATTGTATTCTTCTCATGTTTTCTAATTAATGCAATATACAGATAGTAGGGATTTTTAGCTGTGGTTTTCCCTAGGAAATAATTGTGTTATGTGTGATTTAATTCTTTCTCTTTTATGCTTCGCGATTTCATTAATCATTAATTGTTTCCGTTGATGAGTAGACTAGATTCAAGTCAATTGTTTTAGCATATTACAATTTGTAGTTTGAATCTACAAGGAATTTCTACACTTATAATTATAATTGTTGATCTAGACTAGATAATTATATTGTTTTTCATCCATCTCGATCCTTTTAGAGTGGAAACAATGGAGAAATCAACTCACAGGACCATTTTTATTAGCGAGACCTAGTTTGGCAAAACAGGGTCTGAAACCTTCTCGGAGCGTTTTGAGGCATCAAGCAATGTTTTTTGCTAGTAAAACTTTGTCACTATAATGTCACACCTTTTCAAACTTTATACACATAGAGATCTTTCCAACGATGCAATAATCACGTCAATAAGAGATTGCATGTGAAATTTATGCCACTCAGAAGTTGACCTTCCTGTTTTCACCACCATAATTCGAGAGGATGACACATCATAGCCTAATAGTCATGGAAAATGGGGTAGCCACATGATTATGATGTAGAATACTCTAGAAGAGTCTATATTATAACTCTAGTTAAGATTTGAGGTAGTCAAACGTAGCCATTAGGAGGCTATCAAGTTGTGTTATAAACGAGCCATAAGGAGGAAAAGGGGTCCCATTCTTTCGAGTGCATATGTTCCATAGTTTAGCAAAAATAACTAAGAGAGATTGGAAGAAGAGCACACAGAGATGATTTTTACACTGTAGTAACCCATGGGCCATAGGCCATATTTCTTTGTACTCACAACCATAGTTCCATTCAAAGAAGGAGAGTGGTGTAACCTCACCTTCCAAGTAGATTTTTCTCCCAAAAGGGTTTTCGAGAGCATATGTTGCATCAAATGTGTGTGTGAGATTTCACTTCGTTGTTATCTATTTTTTGCATCATTTTAAATTCGCATGCATGCACTATTAACAATAAATATATAGATCCAAAAATCTAATAAAATTGTAGTAGTATATAATTTCAGATTTTAAATATAATATTATCAGATCTATTGTGATGATCTGTCCAATGGAATATCCACGATAGTTTACATATCATATTGGTATCTGATTAGGTTTCTTTGGGTGTATTGTGGATATTCACGATGGGTCTAGATCGATTGGGCCAAACTCGTAAAACCCTAATCATGGTCGAAGAATCTGTGAATAACCCTCGTGATCCTATATACGAGAGGTTTTCGCGACTAGAACAATAAGTCACTGATATAAATCGTAATGTAAATCTTATCATGGAAGCCTTGAGCAATAAACTTGCGATATTTGGAGAAGACGGGGGTTCAAGTGCAGAGGATAGATGAGAAGGGGGATTAGGAGATCAAGAAGAAACAAAGAATCAATCGAAGAACTAACTTGGAAAAAGATCAACCCAGTTCGAGTGATGTGAATAAATCATAACACCTGTTTAAAATGGTAGTGAAGGTTGATATCAAGCCAGACCACGATGGGACTGATCCTCTAAAGCTAAATCATTGGTTGCAACAACTGGAATTGTATTTTAGTGTCCATAAAATTGAGGAAGAACAAAATATCTCATTTGCGCAATTGAAATTAGAGGGCTATGCCTTGACTTAGCGGGGGAGCCACACAAAGACCCCGGTGTTGGATGTAGATCCTCCAATGACTAAGTGGGAAGACTTCAACACTCTCATTAAGTCACAATTTCGCCGTATTGGGTATGTAGAGGACTAGTGGATTTGGTGGCACTACTCACTACTTCAAGAAAAAAGTCATGGAAAAGTGTGCAAAAGTACACCATAGACTTCAGAAATCTGGCCATGATGTTGGGTATCTCCCCAAAGAACCCATATGTACTCCTCAAGTATTTTGGGGGTCTACACCGCTATTTATGAGAGCAAGTGACGTTGTTCAAGCTCAAATCAGTGGATGAGGCTTGTATACAGGCATAGTACTTGGAGAGCATAGGCTTGAAGAGAGCACAATCAAATGGATCGAAGTAGAAGGAACAACATGATGCTTCTAAGGAAGGGAAGAAGAATAAAAAAAGGGGAAAGGATAAAAAAATGACAATCACAACACAGGAGTGCAAAGATCTCAACAACCACTGCAACATTAATGACCATACAGAGGAGAAGTGTTGGAAGTTGCATCTTGAGGTAGACCCAAAGAACAAAAAGAAATATAATAATAAGAAGAATCTCATGGCCACTGATTCAAGCAACCAAGTTGAAAGTAGCTTGGACATGGATGAGAAGATCATTTGTACGTCAGTAGAGAAGGAGGTGAACCAAAGTAGTCTTCAACAATAGAAAGAGAAAGAAATGACCAAAATATTACAAATAAAGATACATGTCAACAAGACACACATTGATGCTCTTTTTGAATCAGAATTGTGGACAAATCTCATTGCAGCAGAGTTAGTCAAGAATTTGGGGTTGGAAGTTCATGATCATCCAAACCCATATCCACCTGGATCGGTAAATAAGGATGCAGGGCTAAAGGTAACACAAATATGCAAAATTACATTTGTTATTAGTGTTGATTTTATTGACGAAGTAGAACTAGATGTGCTTCCCCTTGATGTATGTGGAGTCATTTTTGGGAGTCCTTACATGTACATGCGAGATGCAATATTCATGTAAAGAGCCAACCAATATCAATTTGTAAAGTATGGAAAATCGTTCACCGTCAATGCACACAAAAGCAAGTAAAAAAATTCACTAGTAAGTACCAACCAAGCCAAGAAATTGATCAGTTCCATTAAGAAGTATGTTTTATTAGTTTTAAGAGAAAATAAGTTTGTAGAATAGTCCATAAGGGGCAAGGCATCCCTGGAGGGGAGTACTATTAAGTAGAAACAATAATTAGAAGAGTTGCTACAACCATACAAGGATGTGTTCTACGAGCCTAAAGGGTTACCACCTAAGAGGGAAGTGGAGCATGAGATCTAGATATTGCCGGATTCCCCATTTCCAAACATTGGGCTGAATAGGCAATCTGTTATAGAAGCAAGTGAGGTGAAGAAATAGTTGCAACAACTACTAGAACATGGTGTCATTCAACCAAGTACATCACCATGTGGATCACTCATCATCATTGTGCCAAAGAAGGATGGGAATTGACAAATGTGTATAGATTACAAGGCGTTGAACAAAATCATGCTCAAGAACAATTACCCCATGCCCAGGATAAATGATCTACTGGATTGGATGGAACAAGTAAAATAATTCACTAATTTGGACATAAAGTCTAGATATCACCAAGTTCGAGTCAAAGAAGAAGATACATGGAAGGCCTCCTTCAAAATCAATCAAAGTTTGTACGAGTGGTTAGTCATGCCATTTGGCCTATGTAATGCACCAGCTACATTTATGAGATTAATGAATGATGTATAGTTCCCTTTTATAGATTGAATTGTTATTATCTATTTGCATGATATATTAGTATATACTGCTACCTGGGAGGAGAACATCGAAAGTGTTGGAGACTGGATTTAAGAGATCTGTGGTTTGTATCTTTTGAATCAGTTATCGGAGAATCCACAGTATGAACATTTTTATGCCAACGTTTCAAATCCCAACTGGGATCCATCATCAGGACTTACGAATGATGATAAAAGAAGAGCTGCTTAGAAGGAATGAGATTATTGTCCCTACAGTTTTTAAGAAAATGAAGATCCGCAGCTCTTCTTGCTATCCTCACTCTAAATCTTTCGAGTAAAAGGATTTCACTCCAAACATCCCCTCCGTATAGGGACAAGATTCTGGATTTAAGAGATCTGTGGTTTGTATCTTTTGAATCAGTTACCGGAGAATCCACAGTATGAACATTTTTATGCCAACGTTTCAAATCCCAACTGGGATCCATCATCAGGACTTATGAATGATGATAAAAGAAGAGCTACTTAGAAGGAATGAGATTATTGTCCCTACAGTTTTTAAGAAAATGAAGATCCGTAGATCTTCTTGCTATGCTCACTCTAAATCTTTCGAGTAAAAGGATTTCACTCCAAACATCCCCTCCGTATAGGGATAAGATTCTGGATTTAAGAGATCTGTGGTTTGTATCTTTTGAATCAGTTACCGGAGAATCCACAGTATGAACATTTTTATGCCAACGTTTCAAATCCCAACTGGGATCCATCATCAGGACTTATGAATGATGATAAAAGAAGAGCTGCTTAGAAGGAATGAGATTATTGTCCCTACAGTTTTTAAGAAAATGAAGATCCGCAGCTCTTCTTGCTATCCTCACTCTAAATACTTCGAGTAAAAGGATTTCACTCCAAACATCCCCTTTGTATAGGGACAAGATTCTGGATTTAAGAGATTTGTGGTTTGTATCTTTTGAATAAGTTACCAGAGAATCCACAGTATGAACATTTTTATGCCAACGTTTCAAATCCCAACTGGGATCCATCATCAGGACTTATGAATGATGATAAAAGAAGAGCTGCTTAGAAGGAATGAGATTATTGTCCCTAAAGTTTTTAAGAAAATGAAGATCCGCAGCTCTTCTTGCTATCCTCACTCTAAATCTTTCGAGTAAAAGGATTTCACTCCAAACATCCCTTCCGTATAGGGACAAGATTCTGGATTTAAGAGATCTGTGGTTTGTATCTTTTGAATCAGTTACCGGAGAATCCACAGTATGAACATTTTTATGCCAACGTTTCAAATCCCAACTGGGATCCATCATCAGGACTTATGAATGATGATAAAAGAAGAGCTGCTTAGAAGGATGAGATATTGTCCCAAACGTTTTAAGAAAATGAAGATCCGCAGCTCTCTTACTATCCTCACTCTAAATCTTTCGAGTAAAAGGATTTCACTCCAAAAATCCCTCCGATAGGGACAAAGATTCTGATTAAGAGATTGTGTTTGTATCTTTTGAATCAGTTACCGGAGAATCCACAGTATGAACATTTTTATGCCAACGTTTCAAATCCCAACTGGGATCCATCATCAGGACTTATGAATGATGATAAAAGAAGAGCTGCTTAGAAGGAATGAGATTATTGTCCCTACAGTTTTTAAGAAAATGAAGATCCGCAGCTCTTCTTGCTATCCTCACTCTAAATCTTTCGAGTAAAAGGATTTCACTCCAAGAAGACATTAAAGAAGCACCAACTGCTAGCAAATCTCAAGAAGTGTGAGTTTGCACATCAGTCTTTGGTGTATGTGGGGTATCTAATAAGTGGAGGAGAGTTGAAGATAAATCCTGTGAAGATGGAGGCCATCATGAAATGGTTGATGCCTACTAATGTTTATGAGGTCAGAATTTGATTGGGGAAACAAAATACCTGATGTAATTTATAGCCTCATTTTAGCAATAAAAACACCGCTCCATGCCATAACAACAAGTGGCAAGAGTTTCTAGTGGGGAAAGGGTCAGTTGATGGCTTTCGAGGAGGTAAAGAAGAAGATTAATTAAGCACATGTTCCAACATTACCAAACTTGCAGTAACCCTTTGAAGTGGAGATAAATGTGAGTGGGTATTCTATGGGAGTTATCTTGATGCGGGAAGGAAGGCATGTATGCTACCATTTTGAAGTATTTCATGGGGTAATTCTTAACTAACCTACCTAGGATAAGGGGTTCTGTGCCTTGGTGCAAGTTGTGAAGATGTGGAAGCACTATTTGGGAAAGGAGACAATAATCCACATAGATCACTATCCATTATAGTACTTGCAGGCCCAGAGTAAGCGACAACAGACCAAGAATTAAAGTGGATGGGGTTTCTACAACATTTTCATTTGATGATCAAGTACAAGAAGTGAAGCACAAACAATTTGGATGACATCATTTCAAGGCTACTGAAAACAAAGATCACAATGCCGGGGACTCTTATGCACACAGATACATTCACCCATGATGCATATAGAGAGGCATATTCAGAGGATGAGAAATTCAAGGAGGTGTTTAAGCAGTTGCAGAGTAAGAGTCATGTGCATGATGGTTACAACATCGTTGAATACCATCTCTAAGATGGGTTACTATATAGTATAGATAAGCTATGTGTTCCTAAAAATGAGATACTACAATTGATTAGAGAGACTCACACCTACAAGGTTGTAGGGCACTTTGTTGTAGGGAAGATTGTGACAAACTTGCAGAGGTATGTGTATTGGCCCAAAATGCAAGAGCATGTAGCTAGGTTCATAAGAGGATGCATGCTTTGTTGTACCAACAATCCTAACAGCATGAAACATGGTCTACATAATCCCTTACCTGTAACCACTTTCCCTTGGGAAAACATTTCCATGGAATTTGAGGGAGGTTTACCAACAACAGGGAAGGGACATGACCACCTATTTGTGGTAGTTGACAGGTTCATCAAGATGTGTGTTTCGATGCCCTATAAAAAGAGCATAAGTGGACAAGAAATAACAAACTCATTCTTTAGATAGGTTTGGGTGCACTTTGGGATACCAAGGAACATATTTCATATAGGGATACGAGATCTCAATGCATTTTGGACGACATTGTCGGAGAAGGACAAAAAGTTGAAGAGATCTATAACATTCTATCCACAGAAAAATGGACATAGAGAAATCAACATGACTTTGGTGCAACTTCTAAGGGGATACAACCAAAAGCATCCAGTTATCTGAGATGAAAATATGGTATATATACAACATTCTTATAATAGAGCAGTCCACATTTCTATGGGAAAGTCCCCATTTGAAACCTATTTTGGATATTTTCCACCTTGACCTTTGGACATTGCATATGGGCAATAAGGAGGAGTGAGGGAAGATCTTACAGGAGATGCCTTGAGGTTTGAAAACTTTATAAAGAAGATCAGGCATATCCATATATAGGTACAAGAGACACAACAAAAGTCACAGGAGAAATATAAGGTGAGGCATGATCAACATAGAACAAAGAAATCGTTCAAGGTGGGGGATAAAATGCGGCTGTAGTTGAATAAGGAGAGACTATAAGGGCCTAGTAAGAAAATCAAGGTTCTAAGGTATGGTCCCTTTAAGATACTTGGAAAGGTGGGTCATAATGCATATTGATTCAATTTACCACCATATAGTACATCTACTCAGTTGTGAATGTACAAAATTTGAAACTCTATAAGCCGTCCATGCTAGATTAAGAAGAGGAACATGTCCTACCTTCTATGGAGGATTTGGCACTAGATGCTCAGACAGAGTTGACAAAAGATACAATTTTACAGAAGAGGTCCATAACTATAAGTCAGGAGCAAATGACATTTTGGCAGATTGGGTTGAAAGGAAAACTTTGAGGCAAAGCTAAATGGTACACTAAAGAGAAGGTGGAGGAAAAATTTCCTCACCCCATTCAGTAGAAGCTTTTGGGGACCAAAATCCTCCAAAAATGGGGAGGCATGATCTAGATTGGATCATTATATTGTTTTTTCATCCATATTGATGCTTTTAGAATGGAAAATGTGGAGAAACAAGCTCATAGGATCATTTTTACTAGTGGGATCTAGTTTAGCAAAATAGGGCATGAAACCTTCCAAGAGCGTTTTGAGGCATCAAACAATGATTTTTGGTGGTAAAAATTTCTTGATTTAGAGTTGCACCTTTTCATGTTATTCAACACACAGAGACCTTTCCAACAACACAATAATTGCTTCAATTGAAGTTCGTATGCGAAAGTTATGGCACTCAGAAGTTGACCTTCCTGTTTTCACCACCATAATTTGAGAGGATGCCATGCTAGCCCCATATATTCATGTAAAGGGGCTAGCCACATGATTATTATGTAGAAGACTCTAGAAGAGTCTTATTGTAACTCTGGTGAAGATTTGAGGTAGTCAAATCTAACTACTAGGAGGCTAACGGGTTGTGTTATAATCGGGCCACTAGGAGGAAAAGGGGTCCCATTCTTTTGAGTTCATTTGTTCCATAGTTGAGAAAAAATATCCAAGAGGGATAGGAGGAAGAGAAAACAGAGAGGATTTTTGCACTATAGCAGCTCATGGGCCATAGGCAATACTTCTTTGTACTCACAACCATATTTCCATACAGAGAAAGAGAGCAGACCAAGCTCACCTTCTAGTTGGGTTTTTCTCCAGAAAGGGTTTCCTAGAGCATATCTTGTGTCAAGTGTGTGTGTGATGATTTATTTAGTTGTTTTCTATTTCCTACATCATTTTAAATTCGCATGCATGCACTATTGACAACAAATCTATCGATCCATAAATCTAATAAAATTGTAATAGTGTAGAATTTCAGATTTTAGATATAATATTATCATATTTGTTCTAACGAACTTCCAATGGAATATCCACGACAATTTATGGATCAATTGTGCTTCTCTTTTGGACTCTTTCACATGATCTCTAACATCAACAAACTTCTTTCCTATGCATGACTAACACAAATGATGCGCTTCTATAAGGGCTTCTCAACTATGTACCAACTAGTGACAACATAATCTGAATTACCAACACTCTTTCTTAGCCATACGTCAATACATCATCTTAATATGATACTTTACTTTGACGAAAACCCTAATGATAATAGACTCCTACATACATCACCATATATTTTGACTCAACATAAAGATTAACAACATATAAATCAATACTCTCTCAAACCTACGACAATATACATACACTTGGACTGACAATCTCACTCGACCATAAAATCAACAACCTGTTTATGCTCAACTCTCATGCATATCTCCTATGAGAAATATGTATACATTAATATCAATTCAAACACTATCCAACTCAAACAACTCGTAGTTAAGTATTTTCAACCAAAACATACAACTGATACCAATTATTGGTTGAGTATTCTCCCCCTATTTTCATGCTTTCTATTTGGAATTAAGGTCTATAATTAGACACCTTCTATTGCACGATTTGATCTTCTCACCAATTTTTGATCTCTTCACAAATCTGTTATGAATTGTTAATGCAACCATCATAGACTTTTTCTATTTGCAACATGTGTTCAACTATTCCCCGAAAACATATGATTAGAAATATGAAGTATACACCAACCATAATATAGGAGCACCTTGTTCATTTCAATATCCATACCGCTCAGTCCGTGGGTGGTATCACAATTGGTAAAAAATCATGTTTTCAAGACCTTGTGTATCAAAGTGATCAGAAGTTGAATCCCCTCAGACATGTCTTATCGACCGAACTTAAAAAAATAAAAATATTCACACCACTCAACCTTTGGCATACTCTATGGACAACCACATAATACATGGCATCTCATAGTCACATGTCATGGACTTGGTTCAACCAGAAACACTAACCTTGGACAGGGAAACTACAACATGTAACACATCAATCAAACAATATTAATATGTAGTAACAACACCACTAGCCTCTCCGTCTACCATACTTATTCTTAGCAATATCATATTTCGAATCAACATATGGTCATATGATCACATAATAGTAGCACTCCAATGAAAACAAAAAATAGTCTCCCCTTAATCATTTAGATGCATTACTTCAATATATCTTCTTCTACTCCTTGCATATGATATTTTTAGATTCACTTGAAGCCAACCTCTTCTTTTCAATGAAAATGGACACTGGATCTGCTCCCCTTGAGTAGATTATCTCCCTTTTCATCCACATCTTGGTATGTTGGGTCTTTATCAGGGCAACACCATCTTTTGATAACCTAATCTGAACTTGTACGAGTGACTTTCTTCCATAATTTGAGCATATGAACCACCTATGCTTGTTGTCACCAAATACAACTAACCTACATATCTCATGTTGTGCTTCTTTCTCATTGTTTGTGCTTGCATTTTGCAATAGAGAACTTGTAGAGTTGTTGCTCCTTTTATCTAATTGAGGTCATTGTTTATTGTAGCTGATACTAGAGAGATCAATCATAGGAATATCAATATCAAATGGGTTGATCTTCTTTTGAGAGGCAAATTTCTGTTAACTTCTTGGTTCATTCGGCTTGATGCTCTTATTACTACTATGAAATTGTCTTTGTTGGTTGTCAACATGATCCATGCCTTTGTTGGACTTGTTTTGAAAATGGGGTATTATATTTGCAAGTCTTCATGCAACTAGTATGTGCACATAATTCTTACAATTATAACATTCAATGTGTTTGAATAATGGAGCAAAAGGGTTATTTCTTCTGAGAGTACTCCTATGAAAATTCCCATATCTACAATCCCTAAGTATTGAGGCCTTACAAGACTCATCTTTAGCATGCTTTCCATAGGATTTATAATGGACAAGCTTATGATAAAAGACTGCAAAAAAAAATAGCTATCAGAGAATATTTGATACCTAGGGGAAGTCCGTTGCTGATGATTTTGTCTTTGAGGGGTAAAGAACCTCTACAAGTGATTGTTTGAATCACTGTGTTTGTATTGCCCACTTTGGTTGACTGACCCTGATATGAAATCAGCCTTGATACATTATTCTTTGAGGACCTCAAGTTGAGGATTTGTATATTTGACTCTAGTTATGAGTGGATGTGATAATAATTTTTTTTTCCAATTTGATGTTATGATGGTGATAATTGTGATGGATATATTTCATGACTATGTGTAATCACACGATGTATTCATTATGTGTCTGGTTGCATTAGTTCTTGCTCACATTTATGAAGATGTTGATGATTATGTTATAATGATGATTTAACTTACAAAATTGTATTGGTGACTAATATTAGGAATAAAGTTCTATTGATGATTATTGAGTGCGGTAGGAGACTGCACATATGCATTTGCACATGATGAGTCAACAAACTTTGGCTTGGTTTGAATTACATACAAGACTTACCCAAAATTTAGGCAAATAAGGTTTGTTGGGAGCTCTTATTTCCTAGCACAAATATGCCCCTAGAAAATAGGATTTCTCCCATTTCCTTGTGCAATTCCCAAGAGAATTGCTTTGCTTACTTCTCAAGTTCTACACACAAAAACTTGTGTACCATAATAAATAGAATTTGTGCCTTCATTGAATCTCAATAGGCCATTAAAATTGCATGACCTACTAGGGCTAATTTTAGCAACTGTAACTAGTTAACTAAGAGTAAGTTGAGTTAACATAAAGTCAACTACTCAACTAAACTCAAATCTATCCCTATTATAGAACTAGAGATCTGTAACCACCCTCCTCCCACATCCACCTAAGTAACTGGCGAACCGGGGTAAACATGTGACGAGAAGTTACTATGATATGATTCGACCTCATAATTCACTTTAAGGAAGTGGAATCGACGGAAAAACACCATACAGACCTTCAACGTCAACAATAGGGCCCCTAGGAACCATCCCAACCTTTCTGCTAACTAGCCCCTAGGTCCCACCGAGTCTTTAAGTTATTAAGCCTCTGGATGCTCCCACAGTATGGGCATGCCAATGTCCAGGGAGCTCTGGAAACTTCCACAAGCCTACATGCCTGCGTCCATGGACTATTTCTAGCAAACATGTGCCAGAGTCCAGGGAATTTAAGGTACTTTTCAAGCCTAAAATTCCGACCATTGCCCAAAACTTGTTGTAACTTCTAAAATTTGTTAAACACATGATGAAAAGACTAATAAACCAAAAACTAATGACCAAAACAAATCCATCCCTGGCCTTCCTTCTCTACTACACAGTCCCTCGAGAAATATGGTCACACCCTTCCATGCAGTCACTCAACTTCCAAGTTCCCCAACATCACATATCCCGGGCGATCCATCCCTTGGCAAGGCTTCCTCGCATTGGAAGGTCAACAACCAAGGAATATACCTGCCTCAAAACCATCATACCGGTCATAACATGCTCATGGAAATTAATGGACACTATTGGGTACTAGTGTCCTACAATGGCCTTGCTCCTGAAGTGCTTTACCAACATACTATTGCTTGCTCGAATTCCTTTCACTATTGTTTCTAATTCTTGTAGTCAGTTTCAACCACCCAATAGAGCATGTTCATGCATTCCTATACCAAGCACATAATTTCCATCAGTTTTAAAATAAATTGAAATAATTTCACATCATACCTCATTGGTAGCCCATCAATAAGGTATACTTGCAATCCTGTTTAATTCCTCTCACAAGTCAAACTAACTGTTTGATCAAATCACCATGAATAAACATATCACATTGAGTGATCTAAAATGGAGCATATTAGTAATGCTGTGCTAATTCCCCATTCATAATAAAACCCAAGATGCTTATCATTTGCTTATCAAGTGCTTAAGGATTCACCATTTTTGCTTAATTAACTGATTCCCATGAGAGTTTCTTATGTAAATGTTATAAACAATTCAACATAAAACATATGATGAACAACAACAAAATAAAAACAAAGAACATAAAAATACAACACACAACACAAAAATTTGATGAGGAGTTCCCCTCCTAGGCTACGTCTCCTTGGTCTAGCGTCCAATGCTTGGGCCTCTCTATTATGCTCCAAATTACAACAAAAGTGTGTTTACAATGTTCAAATGCCTATGAAACCTATCTCAATGAGTTCTGAATACTAAAAAATGGTTATCTAGCCTCTTTTTGCATCCACTTTGGTGAAAAACCGAAGAAGTTAGGACTTCTCCTAGTTTTCCCACTATTTGTTCCACAATTTGCTCCACAATTTGCTCCACATTCAACAGGGACCCACATTTTTGCTCCAAAATCCACTAACCGAGCGAGAATTTTGTCAGGCGACAGGCCATAATGTGTTGACACCGTCTGTCTTTATCGCATATCGCAATCGGTGTGAAAACCCGACAGTCTTTTGGTCTTGTTAACAAAACGAGTGATTGCGATATCGATGGACTTGATGGGATTATTAAACCTAGTTCATAACTATATTACATCTGAAACATTTCGCTAATCGTAATCGTAGAGTATTGACAGTCTTTGTGGGACTCTGCAGTATCGTAATTTGCGATTGCGATATCACATTGCAACCATGATCTCGCCAAGGGGTCGATTTTGTAGTACTTCACTCCCTTCGCCAATGTACGATTGCGATTTATCGCATCACAACCCTTCTCTGCTAGGGTGTTAATTCTATAACACCTTTCTACCTGCGACTACGATTTGTGATATGCAGGGCTAATGACAGCCTGCCACTTGGCGCCTCCTCATTCGTTGAAGACCTTGCCACATCATCCAATCTTGCCATGTAGACAAGTCAATTTTCAACTTTGACTTGCTCTTACTTCTGCATATGAGCTCGAATTTGAGTGTCATTCACACTGTTGGATTAAGAATGACGAGCTCTTCGATATGAATTTGAGTAAAACAAAATTCAATCACTTTGATTTTTGAGCATAATTTTGAGCACTTGATCACTCCTCCCAACTAGAAGCCTTTTGGACCCCAAAAGATTATATCCAGTTATTGAATAGATGAGGGTACTATTCCCTCACCTTCACCTCTTCAATCCATTTGGCCTTTGATGGATTTGTACCTTTGAGACCCACTCGAAGATAATCAACATTCTCCCTCTTTGATGACCTCGTTCTTCTGTCAAGTATGGTGTCTTGCTGAAGCTCATCAAGAAATTTTGGAGAAAAATCTTCAATTGATGGAATCTGTACACTTTCTCCTTGATCTTCAATCAAAGGAGGCTCATACAATCTCAAATTTTCAACATTAACAACAGAATAAATTTGCTTATGAAGGCAAATCAACACTGAAAGCATTATTACCAATCTTTTCCAGAATTTTAAATGGACCATAACGGATTGGTTTAAGATTTTTACCTTCACCTTGAAGCCTTTCCTTGCTAATATAAAGCCAAAATTCATCACCTACTTGAAACTGATGATCCACACGATGCTTATCATGCCCTGCCTTATACTTGCCTTGACTCTTTTCTGGTTGTTCTTAAACTGTTTGGTGAATCAACTGAATTTGCTCAATGAATTTCTTTGCTCTGTCTATGTCACTATGTCCATCTACAACTACATCTTACTCAAAGATGAAATCCAAAGGTGATTTAGGCAAATAATCAAGACATGCCTCGAAAGGTGAACTTAGAGTAGAAGAGTGTTTTGCTCGGTTGTAAGCATTCTGAATATGGTGCAAATGTTCATCCCACAACTTAGGATGATTGCTGCAATATCCTGTTAGAAAATGAATAATTGTCTTGTTAACCACTTCAGTTTGACCATCTGTTTGCGGATGGAAGGCTGTACTTTTATTCAACTTGGTGTCCATCAAGTTCCATAAATTTGACCAAAAATTCCCAACAAATCGGGAATCATGATCACTTACAATAGAAGTAGGTAATCCAAAATGAACACATACATTTTGAAAGAAAAGTTGAGTTGTTTGTTCAACTATAATTTGTTTTTTTACAAGGCATTAATATGCACATCTTGCTGAACCTATCCATAACTACATACAAATAATCATGACCTTTTCTTGATAAAGAAAGACCTCATACAAAATCCATAGAAACACTATGCCATGGACGTGAAGGCGATGGAAGTGGTGTGTACAATCTTAGTTTCCTATTACCAGGTTTACTGACTACACACAATGAACAACCTCTGATAAAACGTGACACACTTTCAAGCATATGAGGCCAGTAAAAATACCTCTGAATATTTGCCACAATTTTACTTGCACCGAAATGTCCAACAATAAGAGAAGTGTGCACTTCCCTTGTGACATTTACTTTCTCTCCCTGTGGATCACAAAATTTTCCCAAATGATACAACAGATTATTATGTACATGGTAGTGTAATTCCTCACCTTGGTGGCCTTGACTCAAGTTTCAATATGCCTCTTGAAATTCAGCATCATGTGCGTATTGTTCAATATAACTTTCAAGCAAAACAAAATGATTCTTGAGTAAAATGGCTACATTAACAACTAGTCTAGAAATCATACCAACAACTTTGTAATAAATACCTTTCTTGTACCTGATTACCAAGTAGAAAGATTCCCATCCAACGAAAGTGCCTTGATTGTTGCAATATTGTTTGAGATTGCAGATATTGCAAAGGTTGATAATCAGTGTAAATAATGGTTTCTTTTCCCATCAAGTAATTCTTCCATTTCTTCATACTTTGCATCAATGTGTAAATATCTTTGTCGTATGTAGGATAGTTAATAATAACACCATTAAAAATCTTAGAATGAAATGAAATGGGCTTACCATGCTGTAAAATAAATGCCCATGGCGTAGTCACTTGCATCTGTTTGCATTTCAAATGGTTGATTCAAATCTGGCAATGCTAAAACTGGGGCTGAATTGATCTTTTATTCTAAAGCTTTGAATGTTTTTTTCCTGTTTTCCTACCCACTAGAAGACAACCTTCACGTTGGTCAAATCATGTAGTGGAGCTACTATGGAAGAGAAATTGGCAATGAACTTCCTCCAGTATTGCACTGCTCCCAGAAAACTCCTTACTTCTGTGACTGATTTGGGTATTGGCCAATTCACAATGACCGAAACTTTAGAGGGGTTAATTCTTCAGCTCACTTCCTCCAACTATGTTGCCCAAATACACTAAGGAAGTTTTCCCGAATTCACATTTAGACATCTTTAGAAATAACTGTTCTTTTTTCAAGACATTCAACACTTTCCTCACATGCTTGACATGCTCTTCTTGTGATTTGTTGAATATCAAAATATCATCTAAATAGACAATTAAAAAATCATTAAGAAAGGATATTAAAACATCACTCATAACTCTCATGAATGTAGTTGGAGCTTTGCAAAGACCAAAAGGCATAACCAACCACACAAACAATCCGTGTTTGGTTTTAAAAGCAGTCTTCCAAATATTCTTATGAGTTGATCTGAATTGACTCAACTTCCGGATTTAACCAAGATATTTTGCTTCCGTGATTTAGTTAGAATTGCATTTTATAAGAGCATAAATGAACATATATGCATGCTTAAGCAAATGGAAACATAATGAAAATCAACAAATCATAAACAAGAGACATTGATAACGGAGTTCGTCCAGTGTGGACTACATCTCTGAGTTTGGTGTCAATATGGTGTTGGCCACTTCATTTAGTGCTGGAAATGGTGAATATGTACATGGACTATGTTTTACAAGGACATGTGCCCTCTACATGAATGGAAAAGTCTCTCCACGAGACGTTCCGCCACAAGAACTATCACTCACAATAGACCTCCTATCAACATGACATAATCTTACACATGGTGACAATGAGTATCCCGTCATCATGGCATCAAAGGTATCTCAACTAAAACACCCATGGTGACAATGAGAATCCTGCCATCATGGAAACAAAGGGATCTCAATCAAAACATACATAACAATCCATGATGAATACACTCACATGATATAGACACAAATATTCTGCATTATACATCAAGCAGGAATCGAAACAACATAGAACACGTCACAACAAATGATCAAAGAAGTACATGACAACAACACTTCATATACCTCAACTCTAATGCTGATTGAAGAATATAATACTCAACTGCTAGATCTGAATGCACCATCGAAATCATGGAGTGAAATGGCATAGAATTGATTGTCCATGCTTTGAAATATGACACCGTCACTCCAATATGGAAAATGACTGAAAAATAGAAGGATTAGATACAAAAATTGAATGCACCACTGAATTTGTGTCGTTGCGAGGTGTAAAATCGACTATCCATTTGTCGAATTTTGACGTCGACAAAATCTGGGCCTATAGGAATATTTTAGATTCCCCCGCGATTCTCCAAATATTCCCTCCTTTGGGTTGAGTGGAGATTTGCAACTCAAATCAGAAAACTGATCTTGCCATTGAGATCCTTGTGAAATTTTGAGAAGAATGAGTATAAAGTTGGCTGCATCCTGGATCTAGGAAATTTCAGCCTCCAAGGAATCTGGAAGATTCCCTCAAGATTCTCCTTTGTTAGGAATCTGCAAATCCGACGCTAAAAAGGAGAATCTGACCTCGCCATTGCATTCCCTACGACGATTTGAGAAAAACCACTGTAAACTTGATTACATTTTGACCCTGAGAAAAATTACCTCCCAAGGAATCTTCGACATCAAGAGAATATTCTCTAGTCTCGAAAAGCGTGTCAAGGTTTCGCCTCCTGGAATTGCGTCATAGTTCCACCTGGGCGTGGTTCCACTGCACAGAACTCCATTCTAGGCCGCCTCATTCCGTCAGCGTTCTCTCTCCTTTCCATTCTCAGTTGCGCTCTCCCCCGTGCCTCTACGGAATAATGAACTTAAGTATACCCCTGTGGGCAGACTTTACAAAGCAAATGTTGTTGGCCCAATGGCTAAATCAGGTGCTTAGTCGGAGTTGGTTCTGGGGTTGAATCCCCATGGAACCATTTTTATCCATAATAAAAGTCCGCACGGTTTACATTGAACATTATGTAGATTTCAGTTGAACATTTTATAAGATGCCAACCTTTCAATGTAACCAAAACTTAAAAGTTCGTTATATTTTTTTTTAATATTGGAAATTAGCTGGATGGACCTTTTCGTTAGTTTGGTATAAATATGACCCTGTTTGATTTATCATGGTTCATATAACCATATCCCCTTTTTTTTAAATATTAGTTGGATTTTAATAACCATATATTTGTTATATAGTTATAATTTGTTATTTTTAATATTTGCTTTATTTTTTTGTTATGACTTTTGTCTTTTTATGTAGGGTTAGGAGAAATTGCTAGTTGCCAAGTGTCGAGGGTTTAGTAGCCATTCAGTTGCCACATAAACTTAGTGGGTCCCACCCACTGACTAGGATACCATGTGGCATGCTATGGGCCCCATTTTTTCCCTGTCTCATCAAACTTTAAAGATATCTATCTCCCTCACATGAATTCATATTTGAGTGTTGTTTGCGCCGTTGGAATCAGGGCGACAAGCACTTCGATATGGTGCTAATTTGAGAACAATCTCACCACTTTGAATTTTGACCATTTCTGAGCTCTCTTGGACTTCTGTATGTGTCTAGAGCCACCTGGATCAATCCTCCCCATTGAAGAGCTTTTGGTCCTCCAAAAGCATGAAAAATGATTTTCAAATCCTTGTACATTGTCTGCACCACAAGTGTTTGATAGGTCACCCTTCCTTCTCCTTCACCTTTGTCCTTCGGAGCCATAAGCGACAAATCAACACCTCCATCCTCTGCACCCTTGTAGTACATTGTTTTGCAAATTACATACTTGATTCACAAGACTAACTAATTACCCAAGCATCCCATACTTGCCACGAGTTTATAACACATACTCGGTGGTCAAGTTTACATCAAAATGGAAACAATACCCCAACACACAAGGCGAAGACATCATTGTTGCTTAACAATTGATGGAAAACACATCAACACTTTTACATCTTAAATTACAACATGATTTACAAAAACACGACCATGACAAGCTAACATATCTAGAAACCATTTTTCACTTATCAATGTGAATGGGTCATCCCCCTGTGATGGTTTTGGTTGTCAAACGAATTTTTCAACTGGTTCATGCACTGACATTTTGTCTTTAAGGCGTTTCTCTGGATGGAGCCTCCAACATGTGGCTCTTTGATGGCCACCCCTGGGTGGAGCCTCCATTCTCTTCCAACACTTGACAAATTTATGGTTATGTAAACCACAAAAAGTACATGTTTTTTGATGCCATGACTTATGTTCATCATTAACAACATGTTTGTAATCGAAATGAACATTCGAATATTGAGACTATTTATACCTTTCCTTGTTGTCTCTGGTGTAATTATGGCGACGAGAGATTTCCTCATCTCTTTCCCTGCAATGAGCACTGCCATGGGATGATGGTGATTTGTACCCATCATTCTCTTTCCTCGACGATTTCAACAATGTCTTGGAAGCATTTGACACCCTTGAGAATTCTCCGTCGGTGTATCCCAAGCCTGCAAATCGAGGTCTTTGCATGACCTCTAATGGTTGAGTTATGCCTTGGCTATTAACACCAAGTTCTTCTTCTTCCTTGTACCTCATCCTGGTAAGGAGCCTCAGGTTTGTCCCGGTAATTGGTATCTCCACATTTCCAACATAAATTATACTATTTGAAGATGAAACTAAAGGGAAATCAACATCTTTTACCTCCTCTGTCGAGTTGGAAAGAGTTGACGAGGGCTTCTCATCATCTGTTTTTGGTGGTTCACTAGCTGTCTTGGAGCATTCCCCAACTTCCTCCCTAACATACCCAAGTCTTGCCTGACGGGGTAATTCCTCTACTTTGATGGGGTTGACAATGCATTGACTATTAATGCCCAAGCCTTTTCCTTCATACCCCATTCTCTTCAGCAGTTTGGAGCCAATTCCTGTGGTATGATTTTCAAAAGAAGTACAATCATAATCAGGAAACATACATGAAGTCGAAGAATTACTCTTTACCTCACAGGGGTCACACTGCAACTTTTCCAAGCCCTCGTCCTTAGCTTGCAACTGTCGTAACAACCTCTGTTTCTCCTCTTTCTCTTCTCGTAGAAATATCTTTAATTCAACATTATCTACTTGAAGACTCTAGTTGTTATGCTTCAGTTCTTTTAGGGCCTCTTCCATGGCTCACAACTAAAGCTGCAATCGCTGCTTTTCTTCAATCTCTTCTTGTAGAGCTTCATACATTATGTCCATCTTTTTGGACACTCTAAGCATGGCCTCGTACATCTCTTTGTCATCCTCCATTGTTGCACGTTCCATTGTACATGCTCAGAATTCACATCCACACAAAGACTGCTCTGATACCAAAGATCTGAATTGACTCAACTTCCGGATTTAACCAAGATATTTTACTTCCGTGATGTAGATAAAATTAAATTTTATAAGAGCATAAATGAACATATATGCATGCTTAATAAAATGGAAACATAATGACGATCAATAAATAAACAAAAGACATTGATAACGGAGTTCGCCCTATGTGGACTACGTCTTCGGGCCCAATGTCAAGATCGTGTTGACCGCTTCATTTAGTGGTGGAAATGGTGAAGATATACATGACTATGTTTTCTGTCATACAAGGACATGTGCCCTCTACACGAGTGGCAAAGTCTCTCCACAAGACATTCTGCTACAGGGACTATCACTCACAATAGACCTCCTATTAGCTTGACATAATCTTACACATGGTGACAATGAGTATCCCACCATCATGGCATCAAAGGGATCTCAACCAAAATACCCATGTTGACAATGTGTATCCCTCCATCATGGCAACAAAGGTATCTCAATCAAAATATACATAATAATCCATGATGAATACATCTCACATGAAATAGACACAAAGATTCCGCATCATACATCAAGCAGGAATCGAAACAACATAGAACATATCACAGCAAATGATCAAAGAAGTACATGACAACAACACTTCATATACCTAAACTCTAATGCTGGTTGAAGAATATAATACTTGGCTGCTAGATCTGAATGCACCATCGAAATCGTGGTGTCGAATGGCATAGAATCGATTATCCATGCTTTGAAATTTGACACTGTCACTCCAATCTGGAAAATATCCGAAAAATAGAAGGCTCAGCTACAAAAACTAACAACACCCTTGAATTTGTGTCATCGAGAGGTGTAAAATTGACTATCGATTTGTTGAATCCTGATGCCAGAAAAATTTGGGCCTGTAGGAATCTTTTAGATTCCACGTGATTCTCCAAATATTCCCTCTTTTGGGTTGACTATAGATCTGCAACTCAAATCAGAAAACTGATCTCGCCATTGAGATTCTTGCAAATTTTTGAGAAGAATGAGTATAAAGTCGGCTGCATTCTGGATTTGGCAAATTTCAACCTCTAAAGAATCTAAAAGATTCCCTCAAGATTCTGGAAGATTCTCCTCCGTTGGGACTCTGCAAATCTGCTGCTCAAAAGGAAAATCTAACCTTTTCATTACATTCCTTGCGAAAATCTGAAAAAAATCATTGTAAATCAAGTTTACATTCTGACACTGAAAAAAATTACCTCCAAAAAAATCTTTGACATCAAGAAAATATTCCACATTTTATTCCACATTTTAAAAAGTGTGTTAAAGTTCTGCCCCCTGGAACTGCGTCATGGTTCCACCTAGGCGTGGTTCCGCTTCATGGAACTCCGTTCTTAGCCTGTCCATTCTGTCATCTCTCTCTTTGTTGCGTTCGGCTACACTCTCCCCCGTGTCTCTATGGAAGAATGAACTTCAGTACAACCGTGTGCAATTTTTACAAAGGAAATGTTGTTGGTTTAATGGCTAAATCAAGTGCTTTGTTGGAGTTGGTTCTCTGGTCGAACTCCCATGAAACCGTTTTTATCCCTAATAAATGTCCACGCAGATTACATTGAACATTAGATTACCTTTTAATGTAACCAAAACTTAAAAGTTTGTTATATTTTTTTTTAATATTGGAAATTCCTTGGATGGACTTTCTCGTTGGTTTGGTATAAATATGATCATGTGTGATTTATTATTTACATTTAACATTATGTAGATTTCCGTTGAACATTTTATAGCATTGCCAACCTTTTAATGTAACCAAAACTTAAAAGTTTGTTATATTTTTTTTAATATTGGAAATTCCTTGCATGGACTTTCTCGTTGGTTTGGTATAAATATGATCATGTGTGATTTTGTTATGGTTCATATAACCATATCACTTTTTTTCTAAATATTTGTTGGATTTTAATAACCGTATTTTTAATACTTGTTTTGGTTTTGGTTTTTTTAAAAATGATTTTTGTCTTTTTATGCAGGGTTAGGAGCAATTTCTAGGTGCGAAGTGTTAAAGGTTTAGTAGCCATTCAATTACCACATAAACTTAGTGGGTCTCACCTGCTGACTGAGATGCCATGTGGCATGCTGTGTGCTCCATTTTTTCGTGTCTTACCAAACTTTAAAGAGCTCTATCTCCCTCATACAAACTCGGACTTGAGTGTTTTTCGTCCCATTAGAATCAGAGCAACGAGCACTTCCATCTAGTGCTGGTTTGACAACAATCTGACCACTTTTAATTTTGACCATTTCTGAGCCCTATTGGACTTCTACATGTATCTAGAGCCACCTGGATCATCAACCATTCTAACTTGATGATATCCACTTCTCAAGTCTAATTTAGTGAAATATTTTGCACTCTTCAACTGATCTAGCAAATCATCTATTCTGGCAGTGGGTATGGATTCTTTATGGTAATTTTATTCAAAGCTCGATAATCTACACACATGCTCCAGGTTTCATCTTTCTTGGGTACCAAAACAATCGGTGAACCACACGACGAAGTAGAGGGACGAATTACACCTTTATCTAACAATTCCTGGACTTGTTTTTTACATTCTAAACTTTCCATAATTGACATTCAATAAATACCAATATTTGGGAGTGGATAGTCTTGCTGTACCTGAATTTCATGTTGAATTCCCCTTTTTGGTGGCAATCCTTTTGGTTCTTGAAAAACATCTCCGTATTGATTGACCACATCAACCAATTTGGCTTTAGCTTCATGTCACATCCTGCAAAGGATTCACTTTCCGTGTCATTCTTTTGCTTGATCATAAGGAGCACGAGATTTTTGCTGGAATTGACCAGTCTCTTCATATGCTTTGTGCTTGCTAAAGATAGATCAAGCTTTCTACGATGGGGTCTCACAATATACTCCACTCCATTTTTGAACAAATGATATTTGTTCTAAAATATATGGAAAACGACTTCCCGGTCATACAGATATGGGATTCCCAACACAATTCTAGAAATATCCAGCAACACTACATCTAATTCGACTTCATCAACGAAATTGGCAGTAATAGAAAACCTGAAAATGCATTTCCTTGTGACTTGAAGATTTATATTCTTGGTTATCCAACCCAATTGATATGGTGTATGATGAGGCACGGTTTTGGGATTCAACTTCTTGACCAAGTCTGTAGAAATTAAATCTGCCTGGGATCCAATGTCAAACAATGTATCAATGTTGGTGTGTTTGGAAATAACTCTGATATGGAACAACTCAATTCCGTTTTCTTCATTTAAAGCATTGTTGGAGTTATTTGTTGCGCCAGTGCTTGCCACGACTTCCTCTTTGCTTATTTTTGCCATAACTTTTCCTTAATGAACTTAAGTATACACCTTTAAGCGAACTTTTCAAAGCAAATGTTGTTGCCCCAATGGCTAAATCAGGTGCTTAGTCGGAGTTGGTTTTGGGGTTGAATCCCCATGGAACTGTTTTTATCCATAATAAAAGTCCACACGATTTACATTGAGCATTATGTATATCTTCGTTGAACATTTTATAGCATGTCAACCTTTCAATGTAACCAAAACTTAAAAGTTTGTTATATTTTCTTTTAATATTGGAAATTCGTCGGATGGACTTTCTCATTGGTTTAGTATAAGTATGATCATGTGTGATTTATTATGGTTCATATAACCATATCTCCTTTTTTTAAATATTTGTTGGATTTTAATAACCATGTATTTGTTATATAGTTATTATTTGTATTTTTTAACACTTGCTTTGTTTTTTTGTTTTGACTTTTGTCTTTTTATGCAGGGTTAGGAGCAATTTCTAGGCACGAAGTGTCAAAGGTTTACTAGACATTCAGTTGCCAAATAAACTTAGTGGGTCCCACCTACTGACTGGGATGCCATGTGGCATGCTGTGGGCTCCATTTTTTCCCTATTTTATCAAACTTTAAAGAGCTCTATCTCCCTCATACGAGCTCGGATTTGAGTGTTGTTTGTGCCGTTGGAATCAGAGCAACAAGCAATTCGATCTAGTGCTGGTTTGAGAGCAATCTGACACATTTAATTTTGACCATTTCTGAGCCCTCTTGTTCTTCTGCATGTGTCTAGAGCCACCTGGGTCATTAGCTATTCTAACTTGATGATATCCACTTCTCAATTCTAATTTAGTGAAATATTTTGCATTCTTCAACTGATCTAGCAAATCATCTATTCTGGGCAGTGGGCACAAATTCTTTATGGTAATTTTATTCAAAGCTCGATAATCTACACACATGCTCCAGGTTCCATCTTTCTTGGGCACCAAAACAATTGGTGAACCACATGGCAAAGTAGAGGGACGAATTACACCTTTATCTAACAATTCCTGGACTTGTTTCTTAATTTCTAAACTTTCCATAATTGACATTCGATACATACCGATATTTAGGAGTGGACAATCTTGCTATAGTTGAATTTCATGCTGAATTCCCCTTTTTGTTGGCAATCCCTCAGGTTATTGAAACACATCTCCATGTTGATTGAACACATCAACTAATTTGGCTTTCAGCTTCACGTCACATCCTGCAAAGGATTCATGCTCCGTGTCATTCTTCTGCTTGATCATAAGTAGCACGAGATTTATGCTAGAATTGACTAGTCACTTCATTTGCCATGTGCTTGCTAAAGATAGATTAAGCTTTCTACGATGGGGTCTCACAATATAATCCAATCCATTTTTGAACAAATGATATTTGTTCTCAAATATATGGAAAATGACTTTTCGGTCATACAAATATGAGATTCCCAACACAAGTCCAGAAATATCTAGCAACACTACATCTAATTCGACTTCATAAACGAAATTGGCAGTAATAGAAAACTTGCAAATGCATTTCCTTGTGACCTGGAGATTTATATCCTTGGTTATCCAACCCAATGGATATTGTATATGATGAGGCACGATTTTGAGATTCAACGTGTTGACCAAGTCTGTAGAAATTAAATCTGCATGGGATCCAATGTCAAACAACGTATTAAGCTTGGTGTGTTTGGAAATAACTCTAATATGGAACAACTCAATTTTTGTTTTCTTCATTTGAAGCATTGTTGGAGTTATTTGTTGCACCGATGCTTGCCATGACTTCCTCTTTGCTTGTTTTTGCCACGGATTTTCCTTTAGTGACTGTGGCTGCAATCTTTGTTTCATCACCTGAGTCGAAACCCAATTCTTGTTGTACGACAACGTTTGTCTTCTATTTTCCTTTATTGTTAATTTTCTTCGGTCTTAATTCAGGATGAAGCTTCCATCAATGCGCTTCATCATGGCCCTCTTTGGAGCAATTCTTTCACACAGGTTTCTCCCCTTCTTTCTTAACATAAGCATTTTTCTTTTGCTTTCCTTTAGATTTATTTCATTTTTCACCACTCTGGAATGGCTTCTTCTTACCTTCTTCTTGTACATTTTTCCATCTTTCTTCAAGGTGTGTAGCTTGAACACAAACCTCATCAAGATTCCTGGGATTAAACATAAGAATGGTGTGTCAAAGATAGTTATGCAAATCTCCTATGTATTTCAACAAAGTATCTTGTGACTGTAAGTCTACTCCTAACATAAGTGTTTTTATCCTAAACTCTTGAGTAATTACTCTTGCACCTTTTGACCTTTTAACTGTCTGAAATTTTGCCAATTCATGATAGTTTTTTGCATGTGATCTAAAGGGTAGAATTGTCTTTTTATAGTAGCAATGAAATCAGACCAAGTAATAGATATCTTACCATGTTTTTTAATCTCCTCTTGGGTCTTTTATTCTGTTATGAAACCAACTCGAGAAAAAGATAGAAAATATAGATCAACACCTTAAGATTCAGCCTCTTCGAGGGGGCAACCTCCTTTACATTACATAAATGAACAATTCTTGGATGATTCAAATGAC